>SEYY01000945.1:68112-104657 GCA_009176605.1 Armadillidium nasatum
AAGGAGGGGGCATAATTAAATTATCACAAAAAAACTCAGGTAGGCGAAGACAGAGGATTTAGAGAGAGTTTTTTTTTATACACTAGGAAAAACAGAAGATAGGGAGTTCTACAGAACAGAGGTGGCTGGAAAGGAGGAGGAACCACAATGTAAAAGCCTTGAGTTCGCAGTGCTCACTCAAAGTTCTTGTGCAAGCAAGGCATCCCTTGTGATGCGACGGCGATGCAATGGAGATGGAATGGGAGAGGTCAACTCTCTTGAGCGCCTAGGTACTACCTCGTTGTATTACCTATAGAAAAATGATAGTGCGCCAATGTCACCTTGCAGAGAAAGGGGTCAAGTGGTTTTCAAAGTAAGAGACAGCTCATTAGTCTTTTAGCCTTAGACTCAACCTTATCGAAAAGAAAGGTGGAACCTGAACTGCCCAAATGTGAAAACAGCACTCCATACAAGGATGGATAAGACCCTCATATATTTGGAGAATCTGTTTAGAAGAAAAAATTCTAGCAATCTGAACAGAACTCCCAACTTTTTAGAGGCAACCTTAGCAACCTTTGTGATATGATATTTCCGAGATAATTTATTGTTTATGTTCAGACCAAGAATATTTATGTTATTCACAGGTGAGACGGGAGAGCTGTCAAAAGAGATAGAAAAATTGGGAGGTGTTCTTGAGACAGAGAGATATGAAGTTGAGTTTCAAAGAGTTGAATTTTACAAGGTGTGGTAGCCCATTGGGAAATCCCATCCATATTGGAGAGATTGGAATCGGAAAGTTGAAGACGAGAAGCAACTGTAGAAGCAAAATAGGGAGCAGATTTGAAATGCGTAGAAGAAATTAGAGTTGACTCGTCGGCATAAGAATGAACAGAGTTAGAAGTACAGCTGAGAATAAAGTAGGAGATAGAACAGAACCCTGAGGAACACCACAATTAATATATATATATATATATATATATATATATATATATATATATATATATATATATATATATATATATATATATATATATATATATATATATATATATATATATAGGAACCGACCGGGGCCCCGGCTAAAAATTAGGGAAAACCGGGGTTTGCCAGTCGGGGTTAAAATGGGAAATTATACTTGAGGGGACAATCCAATTTAAATTTTTTATTTTTTTTAATATTCAGCTGATTCTCCTGAAATTTTCTGTGTATATAGCTTTTCTCTTTTTCTAGTGTTTTCCTGAGTCTATAACTATTAAAAAAGTTTTTTTTCTTTTTTTGGGGGAAATTTGACCCTTTTCAAATGAATGGCGAGGCCAAACCACTTTTTAGAATGACCTGAAATTTGTACTGTATATTCAGAATTCTATTGGCAACAAAACCTTGTAACAGACTTTTGTTCCTAGAGTTGCAGGAAAAATGTTATAAGCCCAAAACTGAACAGCTATTGAAAAAAAAATATTTAAAAAAAAAATCCACCTTTTCGGACAAAAAAATTAAAACAAAAAAACTACAACTATAACATTTATTTTTAGTGGGTGTATAGAGGAGGGATTGGGATACAAATTCCTCTCTATACTTTATTCAATGCAATTCGTTGGTTTCGAAATATAGTCCTGAAGACGTTCAATTTTTTTACCAAATTTCATAAGTTCCCAAAGTTTTTTAGGCTATATCTCTCTTCAGACAAATAGCATTTAATATATATATATATATATATATATATATATATATATATATATATATATATATATATATATATATATATATATATATATATATATATATAATTTTTTTTCTCCTCTGGTGAGCAAAGGCCGGAGGCCCACCAAATTCCACCATAATTGGGGAACATAATGAATCTGGTCGCTAATGGCCGACGTGACCCGACACACGGCAATTGAAAATGTGCAAGTCAAAGGAAGTTTGGAAAATAGATAAAGGGAGTGTGTTCCAGACTTTACCAGTAGAGTAATGTAAGAGTGAGCACAGCGGTTAAGTCTGGAGTCGGAGAGTTGGACAGAGAAAAGATGAGACTGTAGAAAGTTGTGTCGCACGAGCTCTTCTCAATGGAGGAGGTATGCGACGTGAGAGTTCAGAAGAGCAATGTCCGTTGTAATAGCGATAGCATAGAGAAAGTGACGCAACAATTCGACGGGAAGAAAGAGATTGGTGAGAGTAAGTAAGAACAAAAGAGTTTATAAAATGAAAGCCCTAGACTCCACCTTTTCGAGAAGAGCTGTATGTGTGGAACCACCCCAGATGTGTGAGGCGTACCCCATACAGGGGCGAACAACACCCCTATACAGAGCAAGCAACTATATATATATATATATATATATATATATATATATATATATATATATTATATATATATATATATATATATATATATATATATATATATATATATATATATATATATATATATTTCAAGTGCTTATAACTTTTTTTCTAGAAGTGGTATCAAAAATCTGTTCTCACCAATGCAAGAAATTGGGGCTAAGATTATTCAGTTAAATTTTCAGCCCATGTGGATCAGTGGTTTGACCACGCTATTCATTTTTTTTTCAACTTTATGTCCAAATAACTTTCAAACCGTTATATGTTCAGAAAAATGCTCGAAATCAACTCAGAACTTCGGGACAAAATGCATATACCCTGCAAATTTCAGCTTCATCATTCAAATAATAAAAACAACTATTGAAATAAAATATAAGAAAATTAAGATTTTCCTTCTTGCTTTTTTAAAATTTTCTTTTCTTCTATTTCTTTTGATCGCTCCTTTTCTGCTAGGGAATGTTCATCTTTGTGTTTTCTTTTTAGATATCCCATAAAAGTTACTTGAAATTTTTTTACTTGTAGCACCTGGAGGTCCTCTTCTAATTTCCTGCTGCAGATGTTACATTTAGCTATTTCGAGCCTATCTTGAAACATTGTAAAGTATTCCCATACTGCTGAAGCTGATTTTTTAACTATGTTGACTGAAGTATAAATAAAATAATAATTTTGAAATAATGTAGCTAATTGATACAAGTTTGATACATAGCAATAAATAACAATGATATGTATAAATACAGGTTATATTGATAATTTTATATCTTACATTTTTCAACTTTACGTTAGGGTCTTACCTAGATAAAGCTGTTGAATCACTCTTATGAATCAGAATTTTTTTTTTTTTTTTTTAATTTTGTAGTTTTTGTTATATAAAATCTGTAATTTTCTGAATTTTTTCGGAGAATATCCATATAATCATTAATTTAAGTGAATTTTGGCTATTCTATGCCTTTCTTATAATTAAATAATCCTCAATTAAATTCATATCTAATTTTTTTGAAGTAAAATTTCAGTGCTTTTGATCTCTTTACAAATTTTAGGCAACCCCGGCTAGAACCCCGGCCCCGGCCAAATTTGGGTGACCCCGGCCAAATTCCAGTCCCGGTCGGTCCCTATATATATATATATATATATATATATATATATATATATATATATATATATATATATATATATATATATATATATATATATATATATATATATATATATATATATATCCTCTGGTGGGCAAAGGCCGTAGGCCTACCAATATCCACCAGATTTGGAGGAACAGCTGGAAATCTGTTTGCTAATGGCTGACATAACCTGGTACACAGCGTTTATAAGTGTGCAAGTCAAAGGAAGTTGGGAAAACAGATAAAGGGAGTGTGTTTCAGACTTTACCAGTATAGTACATGTAAGATTGAGCATAGCGGTTAAGTCTTAGGTAGGAAAATTGGACAGAGAAAGGATGAGACTATGTAGAAAGTCGAGTCACACAAGCCCTTCTCAATGGAGGAGGTATCTGACGAGAGAGTTCAGAAGAGCAGTGTCCATTGTAATAGCGATAATATTGAGAGTGACCCAACAATTCGACAGGAAGAAAGAGATTGGAGAGAGTTAGTAAGAGCAGGAGAGTTGATGAGACCGGAAGCCCTAGACTCCACCTTTTCGAGAAGAGTTGTATGTGTGGAACCACCCCAGGTGTGAGGCATACTCCATACAGGGGATAACAACACCCCTATGCAGAGCAAGCAACTGGGGTGGCGTAAAAAAACCACGAAGGTGCCTCAGAACACCCAACCTCTTAGAAGGTAGTTTAGAAAGAGAAATAATATGATCTTTCCAAGAAAGATCACGAGAAAAAGAAACACCTAGAATATTGAGGACAGATGATGGTTTGAGTTCAGTGTGTTTGAAGAAGATATTATAGTTGTGTGGAAGCTTGTGTCGAGTAGAAAGATGGAGGAGTATATAGGAGACGAATTAATAGAGAGAAGGTCATTGATGAAAATTAGAAAAAGAGTTTGAGAAAGGACAGATCCTTGAGGAACACCACTATTTATAGATTTATAGGAAGCACAGTGGCCGTCTACAACAGCTGTTATAGAAATACCGGAAAGGAAATTAGGGAGAAGGTCTCTGAGAGAAGGATAGATTGGAAGAAGCAAGTTTGGAAATCAAAGCTTTGTGTAACTCTATCGAAAGCTTTTGATAAGTCTAGCGCCACAGCGAAACATTCACCGAAATTTCGAAGAGCGGAGGACCAAGAGTCAAAAAGTAGGGAAAGTAGATCACCAGTAGGACGTTCTTTACGAAAGCCATACTGGCGATCAGAGATAAGATTAGAAGAATTGAGATGTTTCTAAATCTTCCTGTTAAGGATAGATTCGAAAACTTTAGAGAGAACGGAGGTTAAAGAAATAGGACGATAGTTAAAGGGATAAGAGGGGTCCCCCTTCTTCGGCACAGGTTGAATGAGCGCACTTTTCCAGCAAGAAGGGAAGGTTGAAGTAGAGAGACAAAGACAAAATAGTTTACCGAGGCAGGGTGCAAGCTTGGAAGCACAAGTTTTGAGAACCACAGGATTAGTACCATCGGGACCTTACGCCTTCTTAGTATTAAGCTCAGAGAGAGCAGAAATGACATCTTTAGAAGAAATTATAATTTTAGACATAATTGAGATAGAGGGGGTTGAAGGAGTTGGAATAGCTCCGGAATCGTCTAAGGTTCAATTAGAGGCAAAAGTTTGAGCGAAGAGTTCAGCTTTAGAAGAAGGCAAAACGGCAGTTCTGCCGTCAGAATATATTACTAGAAGGAAAAAGAAGTTGCAAAGTTAGAGTTGACATATTTTTGCAAAGTGCCAGAAAGGGCGTGAATAAGAGGAACCAGAAAAAGTTATTGCATTTTCTGCAGAGCAAAGAGTTTTTGGTGTTGTGTAGAATGAATTTTGCACGATTCCGTGATGAAATAAAAGTTGCGTGAGTTTCTGGAGTGTGAAGACGATGGTAATCCCTTAAGGTAGCATCTCTGCAGCGTATAGAGTGAGAACAAGCAGAGTTAAACCAAGGTTTTTTTGGTTTAGGAGAAATGAAATAATATAGAATGTACCCCTTATTACCAGAGTGAATCACCTCGGCAATGCGTCTGCATTCCGAGGGACCCCTGCCACAGAAGCAGTAATCTTTCCACAGGAAATTGAAGTTCAACCACAAGTCCGACTAGTTTGAGGCACCGAAATGCCACAAACGTTTCCACTCAAAAGGGGGGGTCTTTTCTGGAGAATTATTGAAAAAGTAGAAGAGCTACAAAAAATATAAAAATATGGTATGAATATTAATTATACCTTAATTATTAATAATTATTAATAATTATTAATATTAATACCTCAGTCAACCCACCAACTCTGGCAGATGCCTAAGTAAATATAATCTTTGATTAAGATTACTTATAGAGGACATTGTCCCCTGTTCCAAAAAATCAAGTTAATCAAGAAAACTGGGGTATCATAAAATAAAATATATATATGATAATTAATTATTAATTTATATCCAAACACAGTGAGTCAAGAATAAAGTTTAGACTATGGACCGACCAGGGCCTCGGCCCATCCCCGGCCCTGGCTAAAAATCAGGGAAAACATGGGTTTGCCTTCCGGTGTTAAAATGGCAAACTATATGTAATAATGGTGGATTATATTAAACAAAATATAAGAAAATTAAGTTCTTTTTTATTGTTTTTCAATATTTTCTTTTTCTTTTCTGTTTCTTTTGACTACTCCTCTTCTGCTGGTGAATGTTCATCTTTGTGTTTTGATTTTAGATGGCCCATTAAAGACTTGATTGAAATTTTTTTACTTGGGGCACCTTCAGATCCTCTTCTAATTTCCTGACTGCAGATGTTACATTTTGCTATTTCGAGCCAATCCTGAAACATTGTAAAGTACTCCTATACTGCTGAAGCTGATCTTTTAGCCATATTGACTGAAAGTATAAACAAAATAATAATTTTGAAATTATGCAGCTAAATGATACAAGTTTGATACACAGCAATAAAATAACAATGATTTGTATAAATACAGGTTATTTTGAAAATTTTATATCTTACATTTTTTCAGACTTTACCTTAGGTAAACCTGTTGAATCACTATTGTGAATCAGAAAAAAAAAAATCAAATTTTTGTACTTTTTTTTTTAAATTTCTAATTTTCTGATTTTTTTTTTTTTTGAGAAAATGCATATAATCATTAATTTAAGTGAATGTTAGCTATTCTACTCCTTCATTATAATTAAATAAACCTCAATTAAATTTAATTTTCTTAATTAATGCTTTTGACCTCTTCACAAATTTTAGGCAACCCCACCAGAGCCTTGGCCCCAGAAAAATTCCAGCCCCAGTCGGTCCTAATTGGGACCCTAGGTTTATGAATTCATTTTCTCACCTTTTGATGTTATTTATTTCCTGAGGTTATTTGTAGATTCAGGGACCGATCCCCTATTCTCCCAAGAAGACTACTAGTTTCAGGCTTCTTTTAATAATTTTAATAGAGAGAGAAATAATGGAAAAGTAAGTTTTCACTTTTTAGCTAAACTCTTCACAGCCGTGATCTTAATTCTCTCTGCCAGAAGTACTTAATTAGTTGTTTATCATTTTGTTCTTTTCATCTTTTGTAACCATTAGGTCATAAATCAACCTAACTCACCTCAATATATATATATATATATATATATATATATATATATATATATATATATATATATATATATATATATATATATATATATATATATATATATATAATATATATATATATATATACAAGAGGATACAGAAATAAGATGATCGGAGAAACCCAGAGGAGGAAAGAGTTTAACAGTATAAGAAGAAGGATTAGTAGTTAGAAAAAGTTCTAGAATGTTCATTTCATCTCCAAGACGATCAGGGATATGGATAGGTAGCTGCACCAACAGTTCATGGTCATTTTGAATAGTAGAATGGAAGGTACATTCACCAACTGTATCATGAGAACTAGAAGAAAGCCACTGGCGGTGTAAAAGTTGAAATCACCTAATATGATGATTGCAGAGAAAGTAGAAGAGAGGATGTGCTCTATTTGGTGTTAATATAGTCGAAGAATTTAGGATAGTCAGTAGAATTTGGAAATAAATAAACAGAACAAATGAATCTAGACGTAGAATGGCAATAGAACTTGAGCCACAAGGTTGAAAATTCGGAAGACTCCAAATTAGAGACTTGAGAACAATTATCATTGTTGCGCAGGTATGCACAACAAATGCCTTTGACTGAAAATTTAGGATGGAAATAGTAGGAAATAGGAAATGGGTTGCTATCAGAGCACACAAACATCTGAATTTCGGTCAAGAACAAGATGTGAGGTATAGAAGAAAAGAGGTGATGTTCAACAAAGTGGAAATTGGAATGAAGACTGGGAATGTTGCTGAAATTAATGAATAAAATAAACCCCACATCAGGACAAGCTGGCTGCAGAGTCCTGATGGCACCAATCCTATCACGAGAGGCCACTAAACTCCAAGTGGTGATAGGGAAAGGTGTGTATAAGGGGCTGTTTTTGGAGGCCACCCCTGGGGCTTCTCCGAGGCTCCTGTTGTTGACACCATCATTATTAATTTTCTTTTTTAAAAGGATGTGTGTCTGTAATTGTGTTTTTTGTGTGTGAAAGAGAGCCTACTCCATGTAAAAGAAAATGGAGATGAGTGTGAAAAGGAGCTAACCATTGGGCACCAGGATGAGATGGGAAGTACCATTAACATCCCATATACCCAATGGAGGGATATTCTCATCGCCTCGGAAGAGTTACCCCATCCCCTGTAAAGTATATATATATATATATATATATTATATATATATATATATATATATATATATATATATATATATATATATATATATATATATATATATATATATATATATATATATATATATATATATATATATATATATATATATATATATATATATATATATATATATATATATATATTATATAATTTTTAAACTTTTTTTTTTTTTTTTTTTTTTTTTTTTTTCAAGGTGAGAGTATTTTTGAAAAAGAGCCCTCATTGGGGACAATCCAATTGTCATTTGTTCCCAACTAGGGTATGTAATCTACATTTCTATTTATATAATGAAATCAGAAGAAAGGCAGCTAATTTTAATACTGTATTGATCATTAGAAAGCCTATACTAATAAGAATTGACTCTTTTTTATTTTAAAATAATTGTATTTTTGACCAGTTATCAAAATAAAGTGCTTATAACAAGTTGTCATATCTAATATCTAATATTATTCTTCAGTTGAGGAAATGATATAAAGCATTTTTGTATATAATACACTTAATAGGCAAAATAGCATGATACATTTTATAATTCAAGCTTATCCACTTTTAATAAGGTTTATTCATTTGGCAAGTTGTAAAGTATGTTATCTTTTTATGCAATATACTCTTAAGCTTTTAGGACTTATTGTCATTATGGTAGGTCATTTTACTTCAGATTTTTTTTTATGCTGATAAAAATAAGTGTATTGAAAATATTCTTGTTAGTAATCATTGATTTGTTGACTGATTAAAAATCTAGAAATTTGTATTTCTAATGTCTCAATTTAATTTTCTTTTTTTAATAGGACTTCCAGATCCTTTTGTAAAGATAAGTGTCAATGATACTGGACAATGCTGTTCAACTGAAATATGCAAATCTACACTAGATCCAAAGTGGAACCAACATTTTGATCTGTAAGCATAAATATTATTTTTGAAGGAAGCTATTATTTTTTAAGATACTAATGAGATATTAATTAGCACACTTGCAGCTCATAAAATTAGGTTACACCTTTTATTAAGTTATTGAATTTAAATTTCAAGTCTTAAAGATAAATTTAGTAGTTGTCAAATGTTTTCTTGTTATTGATAGTTAAATATATCCTATATTCTTTTACTTCATGTTAGAACGTAAAAAATAAAAAATAAAAAAAATAATAAAAATAATAAAAATAATAAAAATAAAATAAATACATATGAATTTAGTTAAAATATGGCAAAATTTTTTCTGAAATTTGCCTAAAACTTGTGATGGTGGATTTTTTAACTTCAGTATCTTAATGTCTAATCTTGAAACGAGTTCTGTGAAGTACTTTTCTAGTGTGACAGTGTGTTTCTGGAAGGTCTTGCTGATAATCAAAATATCATCAAGGTAATCCATTCCCTCAGTCTATGTTTTATCTATATATATATATATATATATATATATATATATATATATATATATATATATATATATATATATATATATATATATATATATATATATATATATATATATATATATATATATATATATATATATATATATATATATATATATATATATATCCTCCAGTGGGCAAAGGGTGAAGGCCTACCAAATTCCACCGGAGTTGAGAAAAATCCTATCTTGGTTGAAGGAGGCTGACATGTCCAGATACACGGAGTTTGAAATTATGCAAGTCAAAGGAAGTTGGAAAAACAGATAAAGGGAGTGTGTTCCAGACTTTACCAGTAGAGTATATGTAAGATTGAGTATAGAGGTTAAGTGGGGTCGGAGAGTTGGATAGAGAAAGGATGAGACTGTGTAGAAAGGTGTGCCGCCCGAGCTCTTCTCACTGGTGGAGGTAAAGTTCAGAAGAGCAGTGTCCGTTGTAATAGCGACAGTAAAGATAGAGTGACCAAACAATTCGACAGGTAGAAAGAGATTGGAGAGATTTAGTAAGAGCAGGAGAGTTGATAAGACGAAAAGCCCTAGATTCCATCTTCTCAACGAGAGCTGTATGAAAGGAACCATCCCTGATGTGTGAAGCATACTCCATAAAGGGGGTGAACAAGACCCCTATAGAGAGCAAGCAACTGGGTTGGTGTGAAGTAATTCTGAGAGCACCTCAGAACATCCAACCTCTTAAAAGCTTGTTTAGAAAGAGAAGTAATGTGATCTTTCCAAGAGAGATCTTTCTTCTTTCCAAGAAAGATCACGAGAACAGGATATGCCAAGAATATTAAGAACAGATGAAGGTTTAGTTGTGTGTTTTCGAAGAAGATATCATAGTTATGTGGAAGATTGTCTCAAGTGGAGAAATTGATGACTGAGTTTTTTGAGGCATTGAAAACAACCATGTTTTCTCTGCCTCAATTTGTAATACGTGAAAGATCAGAGATTAGTTGCTCCAAGTTTATCCTTCTTGAGTCTATCAAACTGGAAGGAGTAATGAAAGGTGGAATCATCAGCATAGAAGTGGATAGGAGATGAGGTAATAGAGAGGAGGTCATTAATTAAAAGCAGAAAAAGTGTTGTGGATATTACAGAACCCTAATGAGCACCACTCTTAATAGATTTAAATGAGGAACGGTGGGCGTCTGCAACAGCTACTATAGAACGACCAGAAAGGAAATTAGAGAGATGTTAAGTACTACAACAACATGTTCAGAAGGAGTTCCCTTTTTGTTATTGTCATTAATAGTGATGTTTGGAGTGAGGAACGCAATTAATCAATTTGGAAACTGATTTAGTAGCTAAACTCTGTGATACTTGATCGCAAAGTATCCTCACCATTATGTTTTTTCCCCTTTATTTATAGTTGCATCCGCAATGAGAAGTGGTACTCCACTAATTTGGGATGTAAGAGTTGAAGTTAAATTGTTTGATGAAGTTGGAGGAGGAGAAACATACTCTGGTTTTTTAAATTGGTTGCAGAGAGCAGTATGATGCTCGGGGGATTTTCAATGTAAGCAAGTTTTATTACATTGGCACTCATTAGTGGGATGATATGAAGCCAAACATTTAAAACACCACTTATGTGTTTCTGCCACTTGCCTTCTTAGTTCAGGAGAGGGCAGCAAATTACATTCGGAAGTATAATGTTTACTATTACAAAACTTACATTTCATATTGGTATTATCATAATTATTATTATTATTATTACTATTTGTTTTTTGGAATGATTTTTTAGGAGGTGGAGAATTAGTCTGTGTGGTAACCAACACAGTTGTTTGTTAAAGTTTTGTCCCAGTGGATTTCCACTTATTATTGGAGGAAGGGATTATCAGAATATTTGGAATGTGTTTCATCATTTTTTGTGTTGGGGGGGAAAAAGTCTGACCAGAAGCTTCCAAAACAATTAGTCTGATTTAAACTTTCAGTCAAAGACTCTAAAGTTCAAATGTCTTCTGTTTTTTATCCTCAGTGTTTTTCCAGACAATTTTTTCTCTTGAGTAGGGAGTTTTTTGGCAAGAAGCTAAAAGTGGAGCAGCTATCGTAGGTACCAATCATTCCCTTTGTTTTAAGCGATTTGACATAATATATGTCAGCCTTGAATTGAAATAGTTCACTGTAATCATATTTAGGAGTAGTAGTTATATTTAATTATTTTGAAATTAAAGTCTCCTTGACTTTAGTAAGATTTCCAAAATTCCTT
Organism: Armadillidium nasatum; assembly: GCA_009176605.1. Classification (NCBI taxonomy): domain Eukaryota; kingdom Metazoa; phylum Arthropoda; class Malacostraca; order Isopoda; family Armadillidiidae; genus Armadillidium; species Armadillidium nasatum. Next base: position 79,895 of record SEYY01000945.1, read on the forward strand.
TTGAGTAAATATAATTTTATAATTACTAGCTGTGACTGCATAGCCAGAAACTAGTTTGAGAGAAGTATCCTTTAAACCAGCGGTTCCCAACCTTTTTTTCCTTCCGTACCCCTTTGTACACACACAAATCCAATATATATATATATATATATATATATATATATATATATATATATATATATATATATATATATATATATATAATATATATATATATATATATATATATATATATATAAACAATAATTAAATTTCGTAATTTGATATTCTATAATCTATATTCTGTTAATTTTTTTCTTTTACATTCTTTTTTAATTAAGCCATATATTTTTTTTGTGTACCCCCAATCGATATCAGGCGTACCCCAGGTTGGGAACCGCTGCTTTAAACAATCTAAAAGTAAATTCAATTTATTTATATCAGAGTAACCTTTTCCCTCTACATTAATTTCAAATACTTCTATAAACCCAGAAAACGTTATTTTTTCCTATCAAAAATTGGTTAATGTTTTGTGGGAAGTTTAAAGGCTTCTGGTTCACGAAGAACTTCCAAGGTAGAGATAGGAGTAGGTGTAGTTGAATCTCTTTTAAGAGTTTCTAAAATTAAATTTGTGGTTTCAATTCTACCAGTAATGGCCATATGGCATTTGAAACACTCAACATCATCGAGAGTGCTTGATTGGAAGACTGAAAGTAAGTGGTAGGAAATGCATGGTGTCAGGTATATTACCTAGGTTGGGAGCAGGGCTAGAATGGGAAAGTAGGGCTTTTGGTATGAATGAAAGGGTTAGGAATTTATGTTTTTCAGAGAATATTGGATTTTTGGATCACTGGGAAGAGTTTCAGGACAAGAATCTGTTTGCAAGAGATGGAGTTCACCTCAGTCGAGCGGGTGTGCAGCTTCTAGGTTACAGGCTGGAGAGATGTCTGCCGGGAAACTAGGTAAGGATAGGGGTGAAGGGCATATTATTCGCTCTGCTAGTTGTGGCGATGGGGATTGTAATATTGATGGTGGTGTATGAATAAAAATAAAGGTGCTTTACAATATAGGCCGATTAATAAAAATGGAGACATTACTAGAAATCAAGATGGAAAGGATACATATAAGGACATGTTTAGTATGAAATGTTTTTACACAAATGCTCAGAGCCTTAGAAACAAAAAAGATGAGTTGACTAGTTACATCATAAAGGAGAATCTTGACATTATTTGCATTACTGAAGCATGGGTAAATGAGGCCTTTACGGAGATTCCCTACAGGAATATGAAATAGAAGGATACTCATTTTACCTATACCAACGTAGAGGAAGAAATGGTGGAGGTGTAGCACTCTATGTTAAAAGCAATATTGAATCGGTGTTAATTGCTGACATTAAAACAAATCAGGATGTGGAATCTCTGTGGGTAGATATTCTTATGTATAATAAATCATACAGGATAGGAGCATTTTATAGAGCTCCTGATCAGAGTCAAGTATTAGATGAAGATATGGTGAAGGAAATCAAAGTAGCGTGTGAAAATAATGCAAAAGGGTAGTCATTATGGGTGATTTTAATTTTCCAGACATTGAGTGGAATACTTTGAGTTGCATGGTTAATAGAAGTTCAGTATTTGTAAATTGTATTCTATACAACTTTTTGAGTCAGATGGTTCAAGAACCGACAAGGCATGCGGCATTGTTAGATTTAATATTAACAAATGATGAGAATATGGTGAATGATATCGAAGTTGGGGAGACTTTAGGAGCTAGTGATCATTATATTATTAGATTTAACTGGAATATGAGGTCTGGGCCCAAATTGCAAGTCAATAGGGAAAAGATATTAGATTTCAGAAACGGAGATTTTAGCAAATTCCGAGCAATGCTCAATGAAATTGACTGGGATAAGGAGTTTAATGGTCAAATTGTTTCATCATGTGGGAATACTTCAAGCAAATATTGTCTTCCATTCAGTCTGTGTGTTTTAAAGATAAATCCATTAGGGTGGCAAATAGAAAACCTAATTGGTGGAGTAGAGAGATAAAAGAGAAAATCAGTGAAAAGCGTAGATGTTTTAAAATATTCAAAGGTAGGAGCAGGGTGGAAGATTTGGAACATTATAAGAGAATTAGGAATGAACTTAACCAGTCAATAAGAAGAGCAAAGAGAATGGCAGAAATTAATTTGGCAAGAAACAGTAATAAAGACCTGAAAAAGTTTTTTAGTTTTTATAAATTTAAAAGCAAGGATAAGAAAATTGGCCCAATTAAAATTGATGGAAATTTAGTAAGTTCAGATAAGGAATTGGTTAATATTTTCAATGCTTATTTTGCATCAGTGTTTACTGAGGAAAGGTTGGATAGCAGTTTAGAGACTAATAGCTCTAGTATACATGTAATGAATAGGTGTGCAGCATTTGAAATTGAGTTAAATGAAATTAAATCTTTACTAGAACATATTGACCCAAATAAGGCAGCGGGTCCAGATGGTGTATATGGTAGAATTCTAAAAGAGGGGAGTAGCAGTATTGCAAAGGCACTGTATTTGATTTTTAAGCGATCTATTGCTTTTGGAGAGGTACCTGAGGACTGGAAAACGGCATATGTGGTGCCCATTTTTAAAAAAGGTAGTAAGGAAGATTTAGGGAACTATAGGCCAGTTAGTTTAACATCTCTTGTCGTGAAAATTTTGGAAAAGTTACTGAAAAGTCATATAGAGAAGCATTTAGATGATAACAAGATACTATATAACTCCCAGCATGGCTTTAGAAAGGGTAGATCATGTCAGACAAATCTACTAGAATTTATGGAATATATTACTGAATGCATAGACAGGGGTGATCCAGTTGATGTTATATATTTAGACTTTAGCAAAGCTTTTGATAAGGTACCCCATGTTAGGCTGATGCAAAAGTTGTCACAGTGTGGTATAAATGGAATGGTACACAATTGGATTAAAGAGTGGTTAAAGAACAGAAGGCAGTGTGTATTACTTAATGGAAATAAGTCATTATGGGAAACGGTGAAGAGTGGGGTCCCACAGGGTTCTGTGCTGGGACCACTTTTGTTTCTTATTTATATAAATGATTTAGACAAAGGCCTTAAATGTAAGGTTTCTAAGTTTGCTGATGATACCAAAGTGGTTACCTCAGTAAGGAATAATGATGGATGCATAAAGCTTCAAGGTGATCTAGATAGACTTCTTGGTTGGGCAGAGAGGTGGCAAATGAACTTTAATAGTAAAAAATGTAAAGTTCTTCATGTAGGTTACTCAAATGAAGGATTTAATTATGAAATGAATGGGGAGTGGCTTGAGACTGTGGACCAAGAAAAGGATTTAGGTGTGATTATTAGCAGTAATCTGAAGGTGGGTGATCAATGTTTGGAAGCAAGGAATAGAGCTAATAAGATGTTAGGTATAATTAATCGCAATGTAGTTTACAAGAGCAAAGAGGTTATAAGCAAGCTATATAATAGCTATGTTAGGCCAGCATTAGAGTATTGTGCACAGGTTTGGGCTCCTCATTTAAGAAAAGACATAGATATGCTGGAGAGAGTACAACGTCGAGCAACAAGGATGATTTCTGGCTTTGAAAATAAGAGCTATGAAGAGAGGTTGAAGGAGTTAGGAATGTTCTCAGTTGAAAGGAGATTTCTCAGAGGGGATATGATACAAGTTTACAAAATATTTGCATCTGACAGTAATACAGAGATTGAAAAATACTTTATAGTGGACCGTGGAAGAGTAACTAGAGGACATGATAAGAAAATTAAAAAGAAGCCATGCCATCTCGATCTAAGAAAATACTCTTTCAGTAATAGAGTTGTTAATTTTTGGAATGACTTGCCACAAGAGATTGTTGACTGTGATTCTCTTGTCAAATTTAAAAAGGGGCTAGATAGATATATGGATGGTTTAGGTATTATATAGATATAACTTGACTAAGCCAAATTGGTGGGTATATATGAATTTTTAGATCAACCTATGACTAAGCCTAATGGCAGTTTTTTTTTGTAGTGGGTGATGGTTCATTGAATATTGCATGTGTAACTGGGCTTGGTTTATTTTTTATCTTTGCATGAATGAACTGATAACTAGGGATAGGACAGACCTAGTCTTTGTGCATGTATTAGTATTGATAGTTAATATTTGTTTGGACTGGGACAGTCTTGATAGGCCCTTGTGGCTTCTAACTGTCTCTATTTTTCCTATGTTCCTATGTTCCTATGTTCCTATGTTCATTAAATTCATTTAAGTTAGCCTCGATGCTTTCTAAAGTTTTGACAAGGGCTATTAATTTACCCAAATTGGGATTCAGATTACTAAGAATTTTATCAATCTCATTGATAGGCTTAGTTGCTCGATTTCAAATTAATTTACGCTGTTTTTTTTGGCACCATCCAACCTTTTAATATCCATGCCTGATGTGTCAGTGTTTGGATCGAGAGCTGTCATAATCAAGGTTTGAAAATATTTACAAGTAGTTATGAACAAGTTTAAAATCCCTTGAGAGACTAAATTATTCTAAGAATGAATAACTAACTTAATGTAAGAAAGGTCTTTTAAAATAAACTATAAAAGTTATATGAAATTCATTTAAAGTTAACTAAGTACTAGGTTGTTCCTAAATAAAGAACAAAAGTAAAAAATAAAAAAATAAATTTTTTTAAAGTAATTAAATCTATGTGAATTTCTCAAAGGAAGTTGGATCAATAAATATATACAAAGTTTTCAGAGTAAGGGCTGTGAGACAAATCCGAGTTTAAAATATAAAGGAAGACCAATGAAGTCCAGTCTATGCTAAATAATAGCAAAGGAGGATAAACAAGTGCCAAAAATTATAAATAGAGATCAACCTATGCTAAGCAATAGCAAAGGAGGAAAACAAAGGTAAAAAATTATAAGGGAGAACCAATAGAGAGCAACCTATGCTAAGCAATTTCAAAGGAGGACAAAAAAGGTAAAAAATTATAAAGGAAAGTCAATAGAGCTCAACCTATGCCAAGCAATAGCAAAGGAGGACAACAAAGACCAAAAATTATAATTGTTAATTAAAGGTAAGAACTAAAATTTGGATTGCTTCAAAATGACATTTCATATATAATTTAAAGAAGTTTTAAATATTTTCCAAAATTTTGAGAATATTTTGTTAGTCTTGTTTTAATTAAATTTAAAGTAATTTTGTAAATAAGAATTTTTTATTTCTATTAAAAATATTAAAAATTAAATGTAGTAATTGAACAAGATAATATACAAATGAATATTAAAAAGGTCTTATAACTGATGATAATATTAAGTGTTTAAATGCTAAATTTATACAAATTAAAGTAGGCCTTCATTAAGTAGGCCATATATTAAAATAAATTTCAAGTGGGTATTATATAAACCCTATAACCTAATTATAATTTACAAATGACAGTAAAGAAATAAATTTTAAACAAAAATATTTTAAAATCGCCTTATATGGGTTAAAATTTTATGAGTGCTTAAATTAATAGGCTCTATCAATAATGAAGAGGCTCGTATGCTAGTGAGCCTTAATTAAATGTAAGTAAATTTAATTTTAAAATTTACTAAAATTAAAATTATTTTTTACAAATAAATTTGCAATACAGAAAGTTGACTGCAAAAATGTAAAAAAATTTTTTGTTAGAGGTTTTACATTTCAATTGTTTTTAAATGTAAAGTTTTATATCCGATATAAGTGATACACAAGATTTAAAATTATATATATATTGTGTCAGATATTATACTGTAGTAAACCAATAATCATGAGATTATCAGAAAGGAAAAAAGCAAAAAAATATTTTCCCTCCCTGACAACCTCCTGACTTAGTTTACTTCCGAATGAAGAAATGATTAATATAATTTTAATTTAAAGGATACACTCATTTGCATTTAAAAGATGGTAGTGGACTGTATTTCGGATTTAAATTGAGAAATGCAAATGAGGAGAATTAACAACTCTAGTTGTCAACTCTAAGCTTCATTCGGAGCACATTTCACCTATTCCTTTGTTTTCTTCAATTGAAATGACCCCCTTTCGTCAGACCACAAAGGAACAGCCAAAGATTGGGTCTTTTTATTTATTTTTGAAAGTATATTAAAAATAAATAATCTATTTAAAATAAAACTTTAGCCTTCCTACCCTCTCCTTTCGAACCAAACCATCTCAAAAGAATTGTGAGAACTATACTCTAAGATATTTAAGAATGGCTTGATCCGAAATTAACTGAAGAGACAATCCTTCAGAACTGAAGAAAGTAAGAGGATAAAAGGGAGAATAATTTTCATGTTTATTTTTATTATAAGGATAGTAAAAGGAATCTGTAATGAATATAATAATAAAATATAATCCAAATGTTGTTGACGTTACGTTAATATTTGATTATGGATACAGAAATGTATTTAAATAAACCAAAAAATAAATATAATATAATAAATAATTTGTAAATAAATAAATATAATATAATATAGTTAAAGCGTCAATATATAACTAAATAATATAGTAAAATCTTAACTTAATTAATAATGTCTAACTTATAAGTTAAAGAGTCTATTATTTTTTATATAAACTTTAAGTTTATTCAGTAAATAGCTTTATTTACATCTCAATACTAAGAGTGTAAAAAAAAAACTAATTTTTGACTTAGAACTAAGTTAAAATTAAGTATCTGTCTGTCTTATTTAGAAACAACAAACTCTTAATATTTACAATAAATATTTTATTTACAAGTCACTCCATTAATTCTAGAGTGGATCTTCTAATAAGTAGATTTATTTTATCTACCAAGAACTCATTATAAATATTACTGAAATAATAACTCAAATGTAACCTAACAATTTATAAGTGTAAATGATTCTAATAAACAAACAATAAAAAAATCCTATTGTGTATCATAGGTTGTAAGCAAAGGCTGTGATTGAAATTTTTTTAAACACCGAAGAAAGGTGTTTTAAGTCTCACCGAAAGATAGTAAGAGAGATAGGATAGGACTTGAATAAACCGAAATTCCCTAAACTACTGATGATTACCTCACATCTGAAATAAAAAAAATAAAAAGATGAATCTAGAAGATAATTTAGTTGACTGTTTTTTCAACGTAGGAAATTGCAGAATTCAAGACAAAACTCAAAATTCTGCAACTTCGCGTAGGAAGTCAACTAAATAAGGAAAGACTAAGTTGAAGTCTTAATAGGATTTTCGTTTAAGGACTCACCGGAGAAGGGGAATCTGTACGAATTCCTCTTCTCTCAAAGCTGGAAAATCCTAAAAAGATAACAACTTCAGAATTAAGTTGATAGAAAAAACACTCGGTACTTTCTTTTCTTCTTAACTTACCGGAAATAAGTGAGGCGTACCGAAAAAAAACCTAACTAAGAATTAAACCAAATCGTGCAAAGGTAATAAATTTTTCCGTCTGGTTATTTATAAAAAAAAAGTCTAACCAGACCCTGGCTTATAGCCTCCTCTGATTGGTATCAGAGTTTTAAACCTAACTGGGGTTGCAATAGTTTAAAACAACTATGCAAAAAGTAAAAAGATGATAATTTAACCTGCGAATCAAATTTAAAATAATGGAACTAAATAACGCTTTAATAATGATATAAGGGAGGTAATTTACAGTTCCATAATATTCGCAGGTTAAATATTCTAAGACCTTCTTATAAGAAAGAATGTACTAGAATGCCGGAGTATGCTAATTCTTATCTATTTATACTCCGCCAGACGACCGAAAAGTAATTCGGTTTCTTAAGTAAAAAAGAAAAACAAGAAAATCTTTTAACAGGAGAAATGTGTTTTCTTCTAATTTTTAATTTAACCAAATAACCACAAGCAGCGATGTAAAGGCTTCAATTACCCCTAAAATAAAAGTTTTCTTTAATTTCTTCCCGTTCTCTAAACATTCCTAAAATCACCTTCTCAATTAAGGTAATTTTACTATTTTTACGATGAATTTTGTTATCAGAGGTCACAAGATTTACAACTATAAAACAAATTTAATCTTTAAAACTGATAACAGATACCTGTTTACTAAAATTTAAGGAAGATGCAATTTTGTTTGTTCCAAACATCTCTCCCTGTTGAAGAAAAACGCTTCCAACCCATTCAAAAAACTCAAGTGCGTTAAATTTACAAACACAAATGAAGCGGCCATTTCCCTTCTCACAACAAATTCTACCAACCTTAAAGGCATCGTAAACAACTGTTAAATTTTTCATTCAACAACCATTTCCACACTAAAACCATCTCAGAAGGACAAATAATTTCAATCTATACATAATGTATTAAAATAATTGTCAATACGAAATATGTTTCCATTTTATAGTCTATTTGATAATTAATAAAAGGATAATTAGGAGCAATTGGTACCCTTGTCATTGACTCTTCTCTGAGTGCTGGGTTCCAACTGTCACCAAACGAATTATTTTATTTAATTAAAGTTTCAAATCATTACTTTATTTATTAAAAGTAAGATGTCATTAAATTTTTATACATATTTAATGAATTTTAATAAAGGAATGAGAAGTAATTACAATATTACTAAAAAATATTATTAAAGTTTCAATAAAAACGAATTGACAACTCCAAAAGTACAGTTATATGGAGTCTGTTGAAGAACGTACATTTGACTCACATAAAACTACACACACATGTAAGTGCTTACATGCGCGTATAATTTTTAAAAGCAATATACGGTATTTCAAACCACACTGAATATCAAATTTTTCAAGTTCTATTCTAATTTATATCCTTGGTAGTAAATATTTAAATAAGATTTGCTACATATATATATATATATATATATATATATATATATATATATATATATATATATAATATATAATATATATATAATATATATATTAAAAAGTAATGTAAAAATTATGTAAGAGAAGCAATTTCTCTTTTAACTTGCAACCTGTGCAAGCATAAAGATTCTCAAGTAGAGAATTGTTTGGCAGGCTTTTTACATGTCTGAACCTTAGGTGTTCCCCACAAAATAATGCAAGAATAAGAAAAAAAAAAAATACAAAATGCTATAAAGGGAACAAGAAAATACAGTAATGTAGTAACACAAAAGAAGAGTTAGTAACCCTGTTCAAGTACTAGATACCCTATTCTGTGGGAAGAGCAGTGAAACAGTTTAAATTTGGAAGGAAAATTTTTGTATCTCACTCCCCACATGCAGTGATAGAATGAGACAAAGAAGGGGATGTGCCAAAAAGAATGTCTGTAGCAAAATAGAACAAAAAAAATAAAATATAATAATAATAATAAAAGGTACTAAAAACGTTGGGTACTCAAAAAATATTGAGCTTTTCACTAACAGTCTATTTGTTATTGTTAAAAGCGGAACAACAATTCCCCTCTTGATATATAACTAATAATGCAGTCAAACACAAACAAAACTTTTTATTATTATATCAAGGAACCAGGTAAATTGTGGTTGGGAAATGATGTAAATATGAACTATTTTTGAGAATTTATGCAGAATTTGACATATATTGAAATGGGATTTTTTTATAACTAATTTAAGAATTTTATATTGCATTTTTTTAATTGGAAGCTCACTTTTTCCTTCTCTTATCCAAACATGGATATTATCCACAAGTTTATTTTACATCTCTATTTATAATTACATACAACACTTCTCAATATTGCAAGTAAACATTCACCAAGTTGCAAAATTTTATAATGGACAACAATGTTAAGATGAAAGCATATCTTATAGATGGTAATTATAGAAGAAAACCAGTGGGGAATTTGAAAATAATTAGTTTGTAGTTTCTAAAAATTTACCTGAAGAAAGAGAGTGTACAGGTAATTTTGCAAGACATTTTATAAGAATAAGAATGCATGTAAATTATTACTATATATGTCTGAACCACATACAGAAAACAATAAAAATAAATGTAATTATATATATATATATATATATATATATATATATATATATATATATATATATATTGTTGTGGTGGACGTCGGTGGAGTAGCTTTGGTAGGACTACTTTTCTTAGATTTGGAAGTTGTAGGACAAGTCAGTAACGAACCCTTCTTTTTCATTTTCATTCTATCAGGGGGTAATGTTGATTCCGAAGATGTGGAAGGTTGTTCGCCCAGGCCCTTGGAACCCACGAACGTTCGAGAATAAAAAACTCGAGTCTCCGTTTTACCTTTTGTTCGCCTCTTCTTGGTAGAGGGTACCGTCCGGGGTTGACTGGGACGATAGTCAATTCGGCCTTGGATACCCGAAGGTCCAGGGACTGCCTCTACTTCTTCAACACTCACTGATGTTGTGGTAGTGGTTGTTGGGATGTTGACGATGGGTGTAATTAGTCTAGGTTCTTGAGCCCGTCGGTTAAAGTTGGTTAGACTCAGGATGGCAAACATTTCATTAAAGGCGGATTCTGTGTAATGTAGACCATCATAACACATATCCACAGCATCCAACCTGTCCGATCTTCCCATCCAGAATTGATGATGAGGGTTGGCTTGATTCTTATTGTTATAATACTGGTCAAACACCCTTTTCATCGGAAAAACCATTTTATTATACCAAGTAAATCTCGGTTCTTGTAGCTCGACCGTTTTACCAAACATCTCACGAGCTTTTAGAGTTAAAAAGGCTCTTTTAAGGTGAGGATGTTGTTCGAGTGATGGTATTAGGTCACTCCGGCCTTGGCGATTGAGGAAGGCCTCATTGAAAGAAGCTATGTCTTTCATAGTAGGAATGACCAAATATACCATCACATGGGGATTAAATTTGGTGGCTATTTTATTTATGGCATCCATCTGAACAGGAACAAGGGACATATTGGCTACTGGATCCCAAGTAATGACCTGGATAGACTGGTCCTCAGAGGTTAAGGAAACCTTTTTCCAAATGGAACAAGTTAAACCAAATATATATATTTGGTCAACTGCCCCATTGGTTTTAAAGAAACGGGTGAGATGTTGCCCAAGAGTCATCAATTTCGCGCCAGAATGGCAAGAAATAAATAGACGGATGTCATACTCTCGCTGCAATTGCTCCTTCAGGTGTGTTAATGTGCCTACTTCGGAGGTTCCTATCATCAATATCTTTTTCGATTCCATTTCAAACTGTAAAAATACAAAAATAGATATTTGTAGTATCATATAAAAACTTATAACAAAGAAATAAAAATAAATGAAATAATCAATTATAAAAATATATACACAATGAAAAAAATGAACTTTAATTCAATATATATACATGACTTTTATTAAACATGATTTATATTAAATATGATTTACGTTAAAAGTATGTCATAAATTCAATTACACATATACTAATTATACAAATATACAAATACATATATATTAATCATTACTATTAGTTAGTTAATATGATAGACTACATGTTATACTATACATGTTATATATGTTAAGTCATACTATATATACATTTAGTAATTAACATAGTCGATACAAATTACGTAGTGCAGTTATTAATCATGCTCATATTAATTAATAATTGGTATTACATGCTAGATTATTCTAGTCTACACTACTTGGTTATATAATTTTATTTTCATTTACTAATGTTATTAATAATTTAATAAATGATTAGTTTATTATTGAGTTATTAAATAATTATTTAGTGATTAAGTAATAACTACTCTACAATTTTACTCTGTATTTTATGTATTTGTATTTTGTTTCATTTCATATCACAATTTATTTTTAATTCACTTTTACACCACACTGAACACGGCACTATTTTATCGTTCGCGGACACTTAGCTTTTGCTTTGCGCGGACGGTATTCCAGTGGGCGATCCATGATGTGATCATGCTGTGGGGCATCTCCTTGAGATCGTAATCGTCGTGGAGTAGGCTCTTCCTTAGGTGAATCCATTCCCATTAAACAGGGGACGTCCATCTGTCGCTCTTCCTCCGATGACGATGCTTCCATAGGTACCGGTAGTATCCTAGATAAGCATTTACATCAACATTCAAAAACCCTTCTCTCCCCTGCCACAAAATCATCCATTAAGTTCCTTGCTCTAATCATGAGCCCTTTATTACAACAACATTTTCAGAACCATTTTCTCCAAACAGTGTCTCACTAAGCAAACACATCCACACCATTATTGCTCAAAAATTTCTTCACAATTGCCAACCAAGCCATGTAATCAATGCACATCTACCAAATATATTAATACCCAAAACTATCCCCATGAAAAACCTAAATAACACTAGACATATAGAGATTAGGTCGCCACCCAATCTTTCAGTTATACAAGCACAGATTTAAAATACATAACATTAAGGTTGTGTGAGGTTCCTTCAAAACTAGTTTACACCTCAGATTGCTTTCTTTTTATAGAAATGTCATTCATCTTCATCAGGGATAATCATCATATCTCAGATGGTTCTTCATAAAATTAAATTAGAATCTGAAGAAAAAAACCAAATTTGAAATTTCCTCTATTTATTATATATATATATATATATATATATATATATATATATATATATATATATATATATATATATATATATATATATATATATATATATATATTAACTTTAAAGGAATTGCTTAATCCAGATTGTGCTGACATCTATTCCAAAAAGGGGACTGATCATGAAATTTTATCTATTTTAAATGTAAGTTTGAAATAATTATTATTATTATTATTATTATTTACAAAAATTTGAGCAATTATTTCCTTGACATTTCTGTTATTGTAACTTGTTGCTGTAATTCTGTAATGTTTTTACCTCTTTCAAGTATTGACTATCTACAGGGTATATAAGAAATCTGATTCTCTGTTAGAAAGATTTTTGTATCATCATAAAAATCTATTAAAGATGCTCAGTAGCAAAGCAGTGATTTAGTTTACTAATATTTTTTGTATTAAAAAAAATCTTATGGAAAAAATATATATATATATATATATATATAGTGAAGATTAATATCTATCTATAAAGTTTATTAAATTAAATAATGTTAATCTTATTTTTAACCTGATTAACAAAACATGTTCTATCATCTTCAGTTGCTATCAGGATTTTCTGCTTTGATTTTTTCCCATTTCAACAAATAGAAAATTTAGGGTGCATAAGAAAGAGAAATTCTAAACGTATTTTATCTTAATGTTGATGTAAAAAATACATACTTGTGTGGAAGTTACTAGATGCTTATTTATTTATTTATTTATTCATTTTTTTTTTTGTTGCTAAATTTGATGTGAATTTAATTTTAAAGTTGTGTTGAATTTTATATTTTAACTTTTAAGATATAATTTTTTAAAATTATTTTTTCTTTATTTTAATTACTAATTACTTTTTAGGGATATATTAATAATTTAGTTTTTTAATTTTAAAAAATTGTGTATGCTTTTCAGTGCAGATCAGGTGACTTAGACAAGGATGGAGTTTCATTTGCACCTCTTTCCACTTTCCTCTCAGTTCGGAAAGTAATATTTAAAAGAATATTAGCACTCCGTAAAAAACCTGTGAAGGCCAAAGAAGATTGGACAAAAACAAATCTCAACAGAACATTAACACCAGTACAAAGTCCTAAAAGAACTCCTTCTTCTTTATCTTCAAGCAGCGTAAGCTCTTCACCCAAAAACAAAGGTGGCAATGATTGTTCAAAAGATGTTAAAGATTCTTCTATTGTAGAGGGAGCCAAAGTAAGAAAAATTATTTCCTTGAAGAGAAAGAGCTGTTATGATAATCAAACTTCACCCCCTAAACCTGAAAAAGAACTTTGCACCCCTGCTAAAGAAAAGAAAAAGGAAATTCAAAAGATGTTAGATGTCCCTGGTAAGAAGATTATTTTTATTAATTACTATTATTATGCAATATGAAATATATTTGTTGTGAGTACAATAATAATGTTAAAAATAATATATGGTATTATAAGTAATATTTAATAATTTATTTTATTTCATTTTCTTTTTTAATTTAATTTTATTTCTAATAAAAAAAATTAAAAAAATTTTTTTATTTTTTTTTTTACTTTATTAACAATTATATTTTTTATTTATTTATTTTTTTAAAGTAAATGTACTGCAAATTTGATTCATAATTTACTTCATTATTATAATAATTTCATTGAAAAATTATATTATTATCCAGGCCTCTGATCTTTTCTAATTCTTAATACTTTATCAATTTTTTTACAATTATTTGCTTCAAGGCCACCTTCCTAGCATTAGTTAAATGTTATTGAATGTAAAGTATTTTAAAGTGAAAGGTTCATAGGAATAGGTAGGTGATAAAGTAATAATGAGAAGGTCTTTATTTAAAATTATTAATGTTAAATTACTATTAATAGTAGATTTAAGGATGAATGGTAGCTCTCTAAAACATCTGCTTTAGAATGATTGGAGAGGAAATCATAGAGAATGCCAAATCGGAGAAAATAATAGATACCAATAGAGTGAAGTTTAAATATTAGAACTTAGTTCCAGACTCTAATAAAAGCTTTCAGCATGTCTGGCGCCACAAAAATGGATTCACCTTCATTTATTAGAAAGTTCACTACCTACCTACACATCTCTGTAGGTTCTGTAGTCACGACCTTTTGAGTTACGTGTTTACCTGACCAAATATATTTGGCGTAAGCAGTTTGATTGCAAACTCTTGCTTCATTTAAAATTTTTTAGGATCAAGGACATTATTTCTTGATTCAAATCCAGAGACAGTCTGACCTTCTGTGTAAGGAACAAATGATGAGAGAGAGAGATAAAAAGGTATATTTTGTTATTTTGAAAAGATGTTGGCTCGAAATGTAGTGATGCGAGTATTAAGATTAGTGTATTTATACTAATTAAATCCCCCAAAATTTTATCTTTTTATTTTTTATTATCATTATTAATATAACACTTAAGTATCAATCCTACATTTCATTTTGTCTAAGTGCAGAAACTAGTGTTGAAGTTTCGCACCAGTATAGTCGCTTTTAGGTAAGCAGTACCTACATCTGTATGGGAACTTCAATAAAATATATTTTATTTTTGTTTTTATAGGACACTCCTTCGTTCTTGTATTAAGTGACAAAATCGGCGAAGAGAAAGATGTTTATGATTGTGTATTATGTTATCAATATTCCCAAAGAACAACCTTGGAAGGAATAATTCAACACTGTAAATCAAGAGATCATTTACTGAAAGTTATGGTATATATATATATATATATATATATATATATATATATATATATATATATATATATATATATATATATATATATATATATATATATATATATATATATATATATATATATATATATATATATATATATATAAAAAATTGTTTGAGTACTTGCAACCCTTTAAAGTATACCCCATGCACAGTTCTTCTCCCAAGTGATCCTATCTTTGTTCAGTCTATTACCTACATCCATGCTAATACCCTTTCAAATTAATAGATTCATTACTTAATCAGCCACCACCATTTGAAAATGCCTATACCTCTGTTTCTTACCACTCCACATAAAAACCTTTGCAATTGAAAGCCCATGTCCAGAGCATATTTCTCCTGTAGTAACTATTATATTCATAATTGGCAAAAAAATAAATCAAACAGACGCCATTACGAAACCTTTCGGGTTTCTCACACTGCCATATACTTAAAACCTAATAAAAGTTTCATCTGGAATCCCCCCATAAATAAATAAAATGTCAAAATGGTGTGATGTAAAATTTAAAATGGTATTCTAAATTTATATGGGGGCAGAGTATATGACATTACTTAATATCTCCATAAGAGAAATAGGAGAACCTTTTGTTTACATGCTAACATTTATTGCCAGACACTCCCATTACTATCAAACTCAGTTCAAAGTTTGAAATATCATCATTGAGAGTGTTTGAAATTATATTTCAGTAAATTTTGTTTCTTATAAGCAAGAATTCTTTCTTTAAACTTTTATTTATTTTTATTTAATTATTACTTGTAAAATATTGCCAATATTTTAAACTGTCCTTTTCACTGATTCAGAAAAGTTTTAATTAAAATATCTTTTCTATTTGTTCTATGTGACAACAACTCAAACCTTCCTATATCTTTAATATGGGATAGTCCCATTTAAAATGAAATTAAAACTTGAAATGAAAAACCGATACTGAAATTTAATAAATATAATTTATTTATTTATATTTTCTTTTAATTTAAGGATTTGGTTAATCGAAAATGTGCTGCCTTTTATTCAAAAAAGGGAACTGAGATGGAAATGACATCAATTTTAAAAGTAAGTATGAAATTTTATTATATTATTATTATTTCACAAAAATAGTGAAAATTATCCATGATTTTTTAATAACGTAGGTTGTTTTTAGTGATTTTTTCCACCTACTTTTATGTAGCAACTACCTCTGTAAAGTTTTGTGGTGAAATCAGATCCTGTGGCAAGAAGTGCTAAAAATTTTTGAAGTGGTCATTAGTAGAAGATTATTCACTTGTTGCATGTGAAATAAAAATTTTAAGAAGAAATATGACTAAAATATTAAAAAAGTTTTAGTATTTAATTTTTTAAATAGTTACTTTTTAGTTAAATATTGTTGATAATATATTTTTTAGTTCTAAAAATTTTGTGTAATTTTCAGAGCAGAGCAGGTGAACTGGACAAGGATGGAGTTACCTTTGCACCTCTTTCTACCTTTTTTTCTGTTCGGGCTTCTATGTTTAAAAGAGTATTAGATCTTCTTAAAAATCCAGTCAAGGAAAAAGAAGATTGGACAAACATAATTCCTAGGGAAACTTTAACACCAATAAAAAGTCCTGAAACTGAGCAAACTAACCCTTGCTTATCTTCAAAGAGCTTAAGTTCTGCCAAAGACATAGATAGCAATGCTAATGTAACAGCTTTGAGTAAGTCAAAACCTCTTTCTAAAAACATGTCTTTGGTCAAACCAGAATCTAGTATTCCAAAATCAAAAATTACAGTTAAAAATTCATCTGTAAATTCTGAGTTAGAGAAATCAAATGGAAAAATGCCAAAATGTGAAAAAGTTGTTGGGAATGAAGATTCAAATGATGCCATCCTTAATTTAAAGGTATTATTATTATTATTATTATTATTATTATTATTATTATTATTATTATTATTATTATTATTATTGTCTCCCACATAAGTGCAAGGTGATGTCTGGATGCAGTCCAGAATTTTTATTCTTATTTTCAGGAAAAATATTGAATCTTAGCTAATAATTTTTTTTATTTTTAATAACTATTATTTATTTCCCTTTTTTTTTAAGAAGAAAAACATTAAAATGTCGTCACTGTCTAGCACTAAGTCATCAGGCTCATCCAAATGTAACAATTTCGCAATGGAAGGTAAAACTTCTACTAATATCACTAATGCAAAATGTAGACCTGTGAGAGTAGTGAAGAAAAATGAATCGTCGCAACCTGGTTCGAATCCCAAGGTTACTGATGACGACAAAGAGAAAAAATTGGAAGAAAAGAAAAAGGAAATTCGAAAGATTCTAAATATCCCTGGTAAGAAGATTATTGTTGTTATTATTATTATTATTATTATTATTATTATCATTATTATTATTATTATTATTATTATTATTATTATTATTAATTATTATGCAGTATGAATATATTTTATTGTTGTAAGTACAATAATAATGTTAAAAATAATATATTGTATTATAAGTAATATTTAATAATTTACTTTTTTTAATTTTCATTATTTTAAGTTAATTTTATTTCTAATAAGAAATGTTTTTAATATTTTTTATTACTTTATTAGCAATTGTCATTTTTTTTTTTTTTTAAAGTAAACTTACTGCAAATTACTCATATTATTATAATAATTTCATTGAAAAATTATATTATCGAGGCCTCTGATCTTCTCTAATTCTTTATACTTTATCAATTTTTTACAATTATTTGCTTCAAGGCCACCTTCCTAGCATTAGTTAAATGATGTTGAATGTAAAGTATTTCAAAGTGAAAGGTTCATAGGAGAAGGTAGGTGATAAAGTAACAATGAGAAGGTCGTTATTTAAAATTATTAATATTAAACTGCTATTAATAGTAGTTTTAAAGATGAATGGTAGCTCTCTAAAACACCTGCTTTAGAACGATTGGAGAGGAAATCACAGAGAATGTCAAATCGGAGAAAATAATAGATACCAAATAGAGTTGTTTAAAAATTAGAACTTAGTGTCAGACTCTAATAGTATGTCTGGCGCCACAGAAAATGGATTCACCTTCATTTATTAGAAAGTTCACAACCTACCTACACATCTCTGTAGGTTCTGTAGTCACGACCTTTTGAGTTAGGTGTTTACCTGACCAAATGTATTTGGCATAAGCAGTTTGATTGGAAACTTAAATTTTTTAGGATCAAGGATATTATTTCTTTATTCAAATCCAGAGACAGTCTGACTTTCTGTGTAAGGAATAAATGATGAGAGAGAGAAAAAAGGTATATTTTGTTCATTAGAAAAGATGTTCTAGTGAATATGTTGACTCTATTTGTAGTGATGCGAGTAAAAAAAAAAAAAAAAAAAAAAAAAAAAAAAAAAAAAAAAAAAAAAAAAAAAAAAAAAATTATTATTAACATAACACTCAAGTATCAATCCTACATTTCGTTATGTCTAAGTGCAGAATCTAATGTTAAAGTTTCACACTAGTATTGTCGCTTTTAGGTAAGCAGTACCTACATCTGTATGGGAACTTCAAAAAAATATATATTATTTTTATTTTCATAGGGCACTCCTTCATTCTTGTATTAAGTGACAGAATTGGTGAAGAGAAAGAGGTTTTTGATTGTGTATTATGTTATCAGCATTCCCAAAGGACGAATTTAGAAGGAATGATTCAGCACTGTAAATCAAGAGATCATTTACTGAAAGTTATGGTATATATATATATATATATATATATATATATATATATATATATATATATATATATATATATATATATATATATATATATATATATATATATATATATATATATATATATATATAAAATTGTTTGAATACTTGCAACCCTCTAAAGTATGTCCCATGTACAGTTAGTTCTTCTCCCATTCAGTCATTCTCTATTCAGTCTATTACCTACATCCATGCTAATGCCCTTTCATATTAATAGATTCATTATTCAATCAGCCACCACCATTTGAAAATGCCTCTACCTCTGTTTCTTATCATTGCATATAAAAACCTTCTTTGCAATTTTCTCATTTATTCAAAGCCCATGTCAAAAGCATATTTCTGCTGTAATAACTATCATTTATAATTGGTCAAAAATTAATCAAACAGTACACTCTTGGGGGGAAAAAAAGAGGCCAATACGAAACCTTTTATGGTTTCTCACACTGCCACATACTTAAAACCTAATAAAGTTTCATCTGGAATCCCCAAAAAATATATATAAAATGTTAAAATGGTGTGATGTAAAATTTAAAACGTTACTCTGAATTTATATGGGGGCAGAGTATATGCCATTACTTACTATCTCCATTAGGGAAATAGGAGAACTTTTTGTTTACATGCTAACATTTATTGCCAGATACTCCCAGATTGAAATATCAACATCGAGAGTGTTTGAATTTATATTTCAGTAAATTTGATAATACTGTATTTTTATTAATTATTTCTTGTAAAATATTGCCCTTATTTTAACTGTCCTTTTCACTGATTCAGAAAAATTTTAATTCAAATATCTTCTCTACTTGTTCTATATAATAACAACTCAAACCTTCCCATATCCTTAATATGGGATAGTCCCATTTAAAATGAAATTAAAACTTGAAATTAAAAACCGATACTGAAATTTAGTAAATATAATTTATTTATAAATTTATATTTTCTTTTAATTTAAGGATTTGGTTAATCGAAAATGTGCTGCCTTTTATTCGAAAAAGGGAACTGAGTTGGAAATTACATCAATTTTAAAAGTAAGTATGAAATTTTATTTTTATTATTATTATTTCACAAAAATAATGAAAATTATCCATGATTTTTTAGTAACATTGGTTGTTTTTAGTGATTTTTCCACCAACTTTTATGTAGCAATTACCTAATTAAAGTTTTGTGGTGAAATCAGATCCTGTGGCAAGAAGTGCTAAAAAATTTTTGAAGTGGTCATTAGTAGAAGATTATTCACTTTCTTGTTGCATGTGAAATAAAAATTTTAAGAAGGAATATGACCAAAATATTAAAAAAGTTTTAGTATTTAATATTACAAATAATAAAAATTTTAATTATTAAAATTGTATCAATCATTAATCAAAAGAATAATTATTGTGAAGAGTTTCGTGGAAAAATAAAATCAAGAAGGATTGAAGAATTTATTCGAGGGCAAGATTGATACAAAATAAAAAAATATAATCTGTATGTTGAGTAAGAAAAGAAAGCCAGTGAGTGATTCATAGTGAAGTAGTTGAATGCCAAGGGAGAAATTTTTCTTTTCTGCCTGTGATTGGAAAGCTAACTGTCATTTGAACTATAAAGTTGGCTTTCTCCTATCAAGCCTTGATATCATGTATATCTTCTACCTGGTTAGCAATACATTTGACATAGCATTTCCTTTTGCTAAGGTTTTGTCAATGCATAAATATTAAAATTGATAGTGAATGTCTCTCCTTGTTTATGGGATCGCTCGTGAAAGAGGTTAAAAATAAGAGAAAAGATTGGGAGGAAATTCGAATCAATGAGAGTATCCTTTGATAATAGAAACAGGGTAAAGGGGGTTACACTTACAATAATGATGGAAAGAATAACCATATTAGACTTATGAAATAAAGTGTTTGAACTGCAAGCAAATAGGTTAGAGTTGAATAGGATAGGAAAATTATGAAGAAGTTGAAAAGTCTTTTGAGAATAAAACTAAAATTAAAGACTTCCCTTCCAATTAAGGAAGTAGTGAATTAGGACAGACAATTTATACAGTGTATTGAATATATGGCGATTGTATATTGTTCATGAAAGTAAAAATAATTCAGCAAATTGAATATTTAGATTAGATCTTAAAGAAATTCTAAATTTTAGTGTGCTTAACTTAATATTAATGGTAGAACCATATACTTGGGTTGAAGTGATTAAATGATTATTTATATTTTTATTCGATATACATAGTCAAGTACAAGAAAAAAACAAATTTTGTATTAAATATTGTGAAATTCAATACTAAGTTTTAAAATTCAGTATTTTATTTTTAGGATTTTTTGTTTTTTTTAAATAGTTACTTTTTAGTTAAATATTGTTGATAATATATTTTTTAGTCCTAAAAATTTTGTGTAATTTTCAGAGCAGAGCAGGTGAACTGGACAAGGATGGAGTTACCTTTGCACCTCTTTCTACCTTTTTTTCTGTTCGGGTTTCTATATTTAAAAGAGTATTAGGTCTTCTTAAAAATCCTCTCAAGGACAAAGAAGATTGGACAAACATAATTCCTAGGGAAACTTTAACACCAATAAAAAGTCCTGAATCTGAGCGAACTCATCCTCGTTTATCTTCAAAGAGCTTAAGTTCTGCCAAAGACATAGATAGCAATGCTAATGTAACAGCTTTGAGTAAGTCAAAACCTCTTTCTAAAAACATGTCTTTGGTCAAACCAGAATCTAGTATTCCAAAATCAAAAATTACAGTTAAAAATTCATCTGTAAATTCTGAGTTAGAGAAATCAAATGGAAAAATGCCAAAATGTGAAAAAGTTGTTGGGAATGAAGATTCAAATGATGCCATCCTTAATTTAAAAGTATATTATTATTATTATTATTATTATTATTATTATTATTATTATTATTATTATTATTATTATTAATTGTCTCCCACATAAGTGCAAGGTGATGTCTGGATGCAGTCCAGAATTTTTATTCTTATTTTCAGGAAAAATATTGAATCTTAGCTAATAATTTTTTTTATTTTTAATAACTATTATTTATTTCCCTTTTTTTTTAAGAAGAAAAACATTAAAATGTCGTCACTGTCTAGCACTAAGTCATCAGGCTCATCCAAATGTAACAATTTCGCAATGGAAGGTAAAACTTCTACTAATATCACTAATGCAAAATGTAGACCTGTGAGAGTAGTGAAGAAAAATGAATCGTCGCAACCTGATTCGAATCCCAAGGTAACTGATGACGACAAAGGGAAAAAATTGGAAGAAAAGAAAAAGGAAATTCAAAAGATGTTAAATATCCCTGGTAAGATTATTATTAATTATTATTATGCCACATGAAATATATTTTATTGTTGTAAGTACAATAATAATGTTAAAAATAATATATGGTATTATAAGTAATATTTAATAATTTACTTTATTTAATTTTCTTTATTTTAAATTATTTTTATTTCTAATAAGAAATGTTTTTAATATTTTTTTATTACTTTATTAGCAATTGTCATTTTTTTTTTTTTTAAGTAAACTTACTGCAAATTACTCATATTATTATAATAATTTCATTGAAAAATTATATTATCGAGGCCTCTGATCTTCTCTAATTCTTTATACTTTATCAATTTTTTACAATTATTTGCTTCAAGGCCACCTTCCTAGCATTAGTTAAATGATGTTGAATGTAAAGTATTTCAAAGTGAAAGGTTCATAGGAGTAGGTAGGTGATAAAGTAAACAATGAGAAGGTCATTATTTAAAATTATTAATATTTAACTACTATTAATAGTAGTTTTAAGTATGAATGGTAGACATCTAAAACATCTGCTTTAGAACGATTGGAGAGGAAATCACAGGGAATGCCAAATCTGAGAAAATAATAGATACCAATAGAGTGAAGTTTAAAAATTAGAACTTAGTGTCAGACTCTAATAGTATGTCTGGCGCCACAGAAAAGGATTCACCTTCATTTATTAGAAAGTTCACAACCTACCTACACATCTCTATAGGTTCTGTAGTCACGGCCTTTATAGTTATGTGTTTACCTGACCAAATGTATTTGGCATAAGCAGTTTAATTGCAAACTTAAATTTTTTAGGATCAAGGATATTATTTCTTTATTCAAATCCAGAGACAGTCTGATTTTCTGTGTAAAATGTGTAAGGAATAAATGATGAGAGAGAGAAAAAAAGGTATATTTTGTTCATTAGGAAAGATGTTCTAGTGAATATGTTGACTCTATTTGTAGTGATGCGAGTATTAAGATTAGTGTATACTAATTAACCTCTCCCCCTTCCCCCCCAAAAAAAAAAATATTATTAACATAACACTCAAGTATCAATCCTACATTTTGTTATGTCTAAATGCAGAATCTAGTGTTGAAGTTTCACACTAGTATAGTCGCTTTTAGGTAAGCAGTACCTACATCTGTATGGGAACTTCAAAAAAATATATATTATTTTTATTTTCATAGGACACTCCTTCATTCTTGTTTTAAGTGACAGAATTGGTGAAGAGAAAGAGGTTTATGATTGTGTATTATGTTATCAACATTCCCAATGGACGAATTTAGAAGAAATGATTCAACACTGTAAATCAAGAGATCATTTACTGAAAGTTATATATATATATATATATATATATATATATATATATATATATATATATATATATATATATATATATATATATTATATATAATAATATATATATATAAAATTGTTTGAATACTTGCAACCCTCTAAAGTATGTCCCATGTACAGTTAGTTCTTCTCCCATTCAGTCATTCTCTATTCAGTCTATTACCTACATCCATGCTAATTCCCTTTCATATTAATAGATTCATTATTCAATCAGCCACCACCATTTGAAAATGCCTCTACCTCTGTTTCTTTTCATTGCATATAAAAACCTCCTTTGCAATTTTCTCATTTATTCAAAGCCCATGTCAAAAACATATTTCTCCTGTTATAACTATCATTTATAATTGGTCAAAAATTAATCAAACAGTACACTCTTGGAGGAAAAAATAGAGGCCAATACGAAACCTTTTATGGTTTCTCACACTGCCACATACTTAAAACCTAATAAAGTTTCATCTGGAATCCCCAAAAAATATATAAAAATGTTAAAATGGAGTGATGTAAAATTTAAAACGTTACTCTGAATTTATATGGGGGCAGAGTATATGCCATTACTTAATATCTCCATAAGGGAAATAGGAGAACTTTTTGTTTACATGCTAACATTTATTGCCAGATACTCCCAGATTGAAATATCAACATCGAGAGTGTTTGAATTTATATTTCAGTAAATTTTATAATACTGTATTTTTATTAATTATTACTTGTAAAATATTGCCCTTATTTTAACTGTCCTTTTCACTGGTTCAGGAAAGTTTTGATTCAAATATCTTCTCTACTTGTTCTATGTAATAACAACTCAAACCTTCCCATATCCTTAATATGGGATAGTCCCATTTAAAATGAAATTAAAACTTGAAATCAAAAACCAATACTGAAATTTAGTAAATATAATTTATTTATTTATATTTTCTTTTAATTTAAGGATTTGGTTAATCGAAAATGTGCTGCCTTTTATTCAAAAAAGGGAACTGAGCTTGAAATTTCATCAGTTTTAAAAGTAAGTATGAAATTTTATTATTATTATTATTATTTCACAAAAATAATGAAAATTATCCATGATTTTTTAATAACGTAGGTTGTTTTTAGTGATTTTTCCACCTACTTTTATGTAGCAATTACCTAATGCTGTGGCAAGAAGTGCTAAAATTTTTTGAAGTGGTCATTAGTAGAAGATTATTCACTTTCTTATTGCTTGGGAAATAAAAATTTTAAGAAGGAATATGACCAAAATATTAAAAAATTTTAGTATTTAATATTACAAATAATAAAAATTTTAATTATTAAA
>SEYY01000946.1:0-7500 GCA_009176605.1 Armadillidium nasatum
GAAGCGCAAAAATTGTAAAAAGAGACCTATTTTTAAATTAATAATCAAATTAACAATAAAATACCAACCTTTCCGATCTAAATATTTTTTCATCATCGTAAAAGAACAAAGCACCAAAAATTATTATTAATCATTAATTAATTATTAACACTAATCATCTGTTGCATCCATCAAATTTTTGAAAATTATTTATTCAACAATTTTAAATACTAATAAGGAAATTATTATTAATCATTAATTAATTATTAACACTAATCATCAGTAGTATCCATCAAATTTTTGAAAATTATTTATTCAACAATTTTAAATACTAATAAAGAAATTATTATTAATATTTCATTAATTATTATGCCAATCATCAGAATTATTTATCAAAATTGAAACCACTGGTTCGAAGTCTATTAACCAGAGTGACTTTTTCCCAAATTATGAGGATTTCCAAATTGTGACCCCGAAGAAGTCCCAGCTCATTCAGCCAACTAAATTCTTCGGAACTGTCGCTGAGTCTCCTGAAGGAGGATTCTGCTCCATAATGGAGCTCCTCTTGCTAGATGACTCTTCAGATTTTTCAAACGATGTCGAAGTTTCGGCAAGTGATTGTTCTCCTTCTTCTTCAGAAGCTTTTTCACTCCTGTTTAATGCAAACCAAAATAACATTCAAAATAAGAATTAAAATGGTAAAAACTTTATTATTATTATTATTATTATTATTATTATTATTATTATTATTATTATTATTATTATTATTATTATTATTATTATTATTATTATTATTATTATTATTATTATTATTATTATTATTATTATTATTATTATTATTATTATTATTATTATTATTATTATTATTATGGTAATATTCGAGTTCAAGTAATCATTTTTTTCTTAATATACGAAACAACGAAAGCAAAATGATCTGAAATTAAATTTTTAGGTAAATTGAAGTGAGAAAAACATTTTCATTGCTAAAAACAGCAAAAAAACATTAAAAATGTAATTAACATAGAGAATAATAAATATGATTATTTAATAACACATCGTACGATTTAAATGGTCTATTAGCATCTAGCTATGCACTATTAGGTTGCTGCATCAGTATCGGAGTGAATTTGAAAAAAAAAAAAAAATTTTGCATAATATATTCAGATCGACGATTGAGCACTCGCTTTGGAAGCGAGAGGTCCATGGTTCGAGGACTGGTTGGAGTAAAGAAATTTGGGTAGTTCTCTCTTACCCTTTGCCCTTCCCACTTATGAGTAATAAGTACGTCTGCTGAATGCTTACTTCAGCTGAGATCAAAGTCGGAATCCGAGATAGCCCTGACCAGACAGCGGATGTTTGCCGAGGCCCAGAGAAACCCTTGGTTCATAAACAAATGAACCTACTGACAGGGTTATAACCCTTCTAGTGGCCAGATTTTGATTTTGATTTTGATTTGATTTGATATTCAAACTACGAAGACAAAATAAGAAATCAAGTAAATTAGGCATTTTATTTTTATTAAATAGAGCTAGCTTTCGCGAGATTCGGCCTATTTGCTGGCCGTAGGAGTATATTTACCATTCAAGTCGAAGTTAGGTTAAGTCGAACAAGTTTGTTGAATTCAACAAACTAATTCGACTTAATCTAACCTCGATTTAAATGGTAAATGTACGAACTCGTCCAGAAAATAGGCCTAACCTGGCGAAAACTGGCTCTTTCAGTGTTTATCTAACAAACTATTTCGACTTAACTTTAATATGAAGGGTAAATATACACCGAAATGCCAGAAAGTAGGAATTAATCTCTCTAACTCTGGGAATATATATATATATATATATATATATATATATATATATATATATATATATATATATATATATATATATATATATATATATATATATATATATATATATATAAATAAATAAAATAAAAATAAAATAATCGTCTTCCCCCAGGAAGGACTTTCGTCCTGTCAGTGGGATCTTTCGAGGAAGATCCTTGGGTTACACGGGCCCACGGCGGATACCGCTGGCTGGGCCAGGCCTATCGCGGATGCCGGAGATTATTCCCATCAATGGCAAGAGCACCCCACTGATGTACTCGTTTAACGACTGAGTCATTCGGAGCTAAGCGCAAGGAGAAATCGCTCACGTTTCCCGCTCCGGCCAGGCCTCGAACCCTGATATATATATATATATATATATATATATATATATATATATATATATATATATATATATATATATATATATATATATATATATATATATATATATATATATATATATATATATATATATATTATATACACTTTGTTTTTACTTTTTTTTACTTCAAAAATAGCCATAAAATTCACTCCGATGCAGATGCAGCAAACTGGTAGTGCATAGCTAGATGATTATACGCCACTGAAATCGTACGATGTTTTATTAAATGAACGTACTAATTACACTTTGCAATTATATTTTTAATGTTTTTTGGTGTTTTCAGTTTTTTCATTCAAGTCGAGGTTGATTCAAGGAAATGAATATTTTGGTGTACAAAATTGCTTTCCGCGCTACAATTTACTGAAAAAAAATTTAATTTCAGATCATTTCGCTTTCGTACTTTCGTATATTAAGAAAAAAAAAAGGTTATTTGAACCCGACTATTACCATTATTATTATGGCTGATATATATATATATATATATATATATATATATATATATATATATATATATATATATATATATATATATATATATATATATATATATATATATATTATATATATATATATATATATATATATATATATATATATATATAAGGTAAAGGTGTAGATTGTTTCTGACTTTCGATTGTCCGAAAATATCGATAATCGAAAATATCGGAGAGGCCTAACGTAAACAAGAATGTTGCCGGGAATTAGAGGTGTACGGGCCTATTACACTAGACATAGACACGATTATTATTACTTACTTTTCTAGCAGAACCTAATTCGACTTATCATAACCTGAACTACCGAAGTTGCCGTAAAAAGAGGCCTAACCTACACAAGAATTTGTCGTGTCGCACGAGCCCTTCTCAATGGAGGAGGTATGCGACTTGAGAGCTCTGAAGAGCAATGTCCGTTGTAATAGCGATAGTATAGAGAAAGTGATGCAACAATTTGACGGGAAGAAAGGGACTGGAGAGAGTTAGTAAGAGCAGGAGAATTGATGAGACGAAAAGCCCTAGACTCCACTTTTTCGAGAATAGCTGTATGTGTTGAACCACCCCAGATGTGAGAGGCGTACTCCATACAGGGGCGAACAAAACCCTTATACAGGGCAAGCAACTGGGGTGGCGTAAAAAAACCACGAAGTCGCCTCAGAACACCCAACCTCTTAGAAGTTTGTTTAGAAAGAGAAATAATGTGATCTTTCCAAGAAAGATCACGAGAAAAAGAAACTCCGAGAATATTGAGGACAGATGAAGGTTTAAGTTGAGCGTTTTCGATGAAGATATCATAGTTGTGTGGGAGATTGTGTCGAGTAAAAAGATGAAGGAATTGAGTTTTTGAGGCATTGAAAACGACCATGTTTTCTCTGCCCCAATTTGAAATACGAGAAAGATCAGAGGTCAGTTGCTCCAAGACCATCCTTCTTGAATCTATCAACTGCTGTTGGGAGGGACGTCTTTCAAATTGAAAAAAGTAATGAAGGGTGGAGTCATCGGCATAGGAGTGTATAGGAGACGAAATAATAGAGAGAAGGTCATTGATGAAAATTTGAAAAAGAGTTGGGGATAGGACAGATCCTTGAGGAACACCACTATTTATAGTTTTATAGGAAGAACGGTGGCCGTCTACAACAGCTGCTATAGAACGACCGGAAAGGAAATTAGAGAGAAGGTCACAGAGAGAAGGATAGATTCCGAAAGAGGGAAGTTTGGAAATCGAAAGCTTTGTGCCAGACTCTATAGAAAGCTTTCGATATGTCTAGCGCCACAGCGAAAGACTCACCGAAACCCCGAAGAGCGGAGGACCAAGAGTCAGAAAGTAGGGAAAGAAGATCGCCAGTAGAACGTTCTTTACGAAAGCCATACTGACGATCAGAGATAAGATTGGAAGAATTGAGGTGTTTCCAAATCTTCCTGTTAAGGATAGATTCGAAAACTTTAGAAAGAACGGAGGTTAAAGAAATAGGACGATAGTTAGAGGGCTGAAAGGGGTCCCCCTTCTTCGGCACAGGTTGAATGAGCGCACGTTTCCAGCAAGAAGGGAAGGTCGAAGTAGAAAGGCAAAGACGAAATAGTTTACCGAGGCAGGGTGCAAGCTCGAAAGCACAAGTTTTGAGAACCGCAGGAGGAATACCATCAGGACCATACACCTTCTTAGTATTAAGCTCAGAGAGAGCAGAAATGACATCTTTAGAAGAAGTTACAAAGTTAGGCATATATATATATATATATATATATATATATATATATATATATATATATATATATATATATATATATATATATATATATATATATATATATATATATATATATATATATATATATATATATATATATATATATATATATATATTATATATATATATATATATACCCATCTAAAACCATTAAATAAAACAAAAACAACATTTTAAATCTGGTTTAAATTAATTACAATTCTAAGTTAACTGATCATTTCGTAAATAATTTTGTCATGGTAAATTTATTTCCAATGTTAAAGAAATGTTAGAATAAATATCATAATATGAAGTGTTAAAGTAAAGTTTCTTTGTACTAGAATTTCAACTTTAGCTGTGTCTTTAAATAAACCATATATTCCATATTAAAAAAAAAATAAAAATGTGGGTGGAGCTAAACTAAATTCTGATTGGCTGAATCTTTAAATGACAAACCCATCACCGCCATTTTTTTTTTTTTTTTTAAATGAATATGTGTATCAATAATGTTGGACGAACTCCTGTGGACGACAGTATATATATATAATATATATATATATATATATATATATATATATATATATATATATATATATATATATATATATATATATATATATATATATATATATATATATATATATATATATATATATATATATATATATATATATATATATATATATATATTATATATATATATATATATATATATATATATATATATATATATATATATATATATATATTTATATTTTTAATATAATCGTCAAACTTACACATTATTTGGTCCCTCTGACCGGGTAGAGGAAGCATTTAAAGTGGATTTAGATTTCGGTTTTCGTTTTCTTACAAACTTTACGTCCAAGTAACCACCATCGACGATGGGTCTACTTTGACTCTGAAGAAAGGATGTGTTCAGTTCTGTATTGAGAGAGTCATTGGGGTCTAGAATTACTCCTTCCTCACTTATGGGGGACTGGGGGAGAAAAATAAAATGGATTCATTTGTTTTTGTTTTTTTTTTGTAACGTTTGTCAATAAAATTTTCCCAGACATAAAAATATTGCTGCAACTATTATTAATATAACAACTATTATTACAATTAATAGAATTATTACAATTGTTGCCCCTAATAATGATGATAATAATAAATCAAAATAAAATAAAATAAAAGAATCCAAAATTTAACAAATAAAAACACTATTAAAAAAAAAAAAGCTTTAAATTTTTTTTTAACTACAAATTTAAAATAGTTTTAATAGTCATGACTAATGACTATCCATCCTCAATGAAATAGTCACCACTCACTAGATATAAGAATAATTTACGTGAAGATTTTGAAAACTTACGTGAAGATTTTGAAAACTTACTTGAAGATTTTGAAAACTTACTTGAAGATTTTGAAAATCTGGACTTATGACCAGGTCAAGGTAATCTTTATTTCGACTCAACCATTCCTCATTCTTTTGCTTGTAAACAACATTCATATTAACGTAGGTCTGTAATTATATATATATATATATATATATATATATATATATATATATATATATATATATATATATATATATATATATATATATATATATATATATATATATATATATATATATATATATATATATATATATATAGTTTTTATGAAATCATGTTATTTTAATATTGCATCAATATTACTTCTGTAAAGAGTTTCGTAACATTAATATTTGTAATCCTCATCCGTAATCCTTACTCATAATCCTAATCCTTAATCCTAATCCTTAATCCTAATCCTTAACCCTTAATACAATATCTTTATACCTTTGTTTTATCCGGATGTAACATATCCGACAATATATCCGCTATCAGATTGAAACGAGGTCTCTCTACCGGATTCGACCGCCAGCATTGTAGCAGCAAGCTATATCTGAAAAAATAATAATAATAAAAATAATAATAATAATAATAATAATAATAATAATAATAATAATAATAATAATAATAATAATAATAATAATAATAATGTTAGAAATGACGTCATGTGTATGCTCTGTTCCCCTGATTAAAAATACGTCTAAAAGTATATGGGGTAAGTTTGTGCCAATTGTGGCAAACTTTCGCCAAAGTTTTCACTTGTCGCGCTTCACTATTTTACATTTCACAACGACTGCAATCCTTATAATTCCATATAAATACATTAATACCATATATATATATATATATATATATATATATATATATATATATATATATATATATATATATATATATATATATATATATATATATATATATATATATATATTAAACCTGTTCAACTTGTACCTTTAACTAATGTAGTTGCTGTTACACATATTCCTCTATTGCATAATAAACTATTTATTAAAGCCTCATTTATTACGCCCTCTTCAAATAATAATAATAATAATAATAATAATAATAATAATAATAATAATAATAATAATAATAATAATAATAATAATAATAATGATAATAGAATAATAATAATAATAATAATAATAATAATAATAATAATAATAATAATAATAATAATAATAGTAAATATAACAAAAATAATAAAATGAAATAAAAATGATAAAAAAGAAGAAAGAAAAAAGAAAAAAGAAAGAAAAAAGAAAGAAGAAAGAAGAAAGAAGAAAGAAGAAGAAGAAGAAGAAGAAGAAGAAGAAGAAGAAGAAGAAGAAGAAGAAGAAGAAAGAAGAAGAAGAAGAAGAAAAAGAAGAAGAAAAAGAAAAAGAAAAAGAAAAAGAAAAAGAAAAAGAAAAAGAATAATCAAAATCATAATCATAATCATAATCATAATAATAATCATAATCATAATAATAATATAATAATAATAATAATAATACATAATAATAATAATAATAATCATAATCATAATCATAATAATCATAATCATAATCATAATCATAATCATAATAATCATAATAATAATATCATAATAATAATAATAATAATAATAATAATAATCATAATAATATCATAATAATAAGCATAATAATAATAATAATAATAATAATAATAATAATAATAATAATAATAATAATAATAATAATAATAATAATAATAATAATAATAATAATAATAATGTGAG
>SEYY01000946.1:12583-43147 GCA_009176605.1 Armadillidium nasatum
AATAAATTATTTTTAAAAATTTGTGCCTAGTAACTATCGTAATATAGAATCTTTAATACTGAAAAATAGATGTTAAAAAATATAATGAAAATTTTTTGATAAGAAAAATCGATTTTCAGTTAAAGTATATCTGTTAACATAACACGACTGATATAATACAGAAAATCAGTTTGGCAGTTTTTACAAAATCTGTCAAACTGGTAAAATTTTTGGACTACTACTACCAGTAATAATAATAATAATAATAATAATAATAATAATAATAATAATAATAATAATAATAATAATAATAATAATAATAATAATATATAATAATAATAATAATATTATTATTATTATTATTATTATTATTATTATTATTATTATTATTATTATTATTATTATTATTATTATTATTATTATTATTATTATTATTATTATAATACTAATAATAATAAACATACCTTTCTACTAGTTAGATATTCCATCCCATTGGCTACTTGCCACGCCCAACAAAGGAGATCTGTTGTGGTTAAAGGGGCAGAAACCCCTGGTGTATTCTCTGAATCAGAAGATATTGGCTCTTCTTGACAGTCAAAATAAGTAATAATAATAATAATAAAATAATAATAATAATAATAATAATAATAATAATAATAATAATAATAATAATAATAATAATAATAATAATAATGGGGTTTTCCTACCTGACGTAGATGGAGATACAGGTGAAAATGGTGTCTGTGAATATCCAGTCATATCCGAATTAATAAAGATACTGTAAGTAAAATCGTAGTCACTGTCAGAGATTGAACTTTCTTTTCTAGGTGTAGGGCTGGTGGGAGGCAACTCGTAATGTCTACCTCCTGACGGAGGAGCTGAAGAATTACAGAAAGAAATTTTTTCCTGTGGAAAATGTTTTTGGATTAAAATTTTGTGGATTTGATCCGA
Organism: Armadillidium nasatum; assembly: GCA_009176605.1. Taxonomy (NCBI): domain Eukaryota; kingdom Metazoa; phylum Arthropoda; class Malacostraca; order Isopoda; family Armadillidiidae; genus Armadillidium; species Armadillidium nasatum. The sequence continues at coordinate 13,514 of SEYY01000946.1, forward strand.
TGCAAGATTTTAAATATAATTTTACGAATAAAAATGGAAATGCATTTTCTAGTTGTAGAGTCGGACGTCGACTTACAAGCCTCGTGATATAATAATAATAATAATAATAATAATAAACAATAATAATAATAATAATAATAATTATTATTATATATTATTATTATTATTATTATAACAATAATAACAAGCTCATATGCGTAATCCAAAGGATACGCTTATGTTCTTACTGACAGAATATATATAATAATATATATATATATATATATATATATATATATATATATATATATATATATATATATATATATATATATATATATATATATATATATATATATATATATATATATATATATATATATATATATATATATATATATATATATATATATATATATTATATATTTAAATATTTTATATTTATTATATTATTATATATTATTATTATTATTATTATTATTATTATTATTATTATTATTATTATTATTATTATTATTATTATTATTATTTATTTTAAAAAAATTAATAAAATTATTATTAAAATATTTAAATTGAAAATATATAATTCATTTACTTTATATATATAATATATATATATATATATATATATATATATATATATATATATATATATATATATATATATATATATATATATATATATATATATATATATATATATATATATATATATATATATATATATATATATATATATATATATATATATATATATATATATATATATATATATATATATATATATATATATATATATATATATATATATATATATATATATATATATATATATATATATATATATATATATATATATATATATATACATTTTGGTGAAGCTACTTAATATTGGTCCGGCCAATTGGCTTACAAACCCATGTTAAAGTTTTCAGAATAATATTAATTAGATAATAGAATAAATAATAATAATAATAATAATAATAATAATAATAATAATAATAATAATAATAATAATAATAATAATAATAATAATAATAATAATAATAATAATAATAATAATAATATAATAATAATAATAATAATAATAATAATAATAATAATAATAATAATAATAATAATAATAATAATAATAATAATAATAATAATAATAATAATAATAATAATAATAATAATAATAATAATAATAATAATAATAATAATAATAATAATAATAATAATAATAATAATAATAATAATTTGAAAATAAAACAGGCGTTAAAAACAGATTAGATTTAAAACATGTTAGAATACTTTTGAAGTTTTTTAGTGAACATTGGTCAATAATTGTCATTTATTTAAAATAAAATATTAAGAGTTATGAAAATAATTTAATAATTTTAAAAGGTTGTTATGAAAAAGTACTAATGGCATAGAGCATCATTTGAATATTTAATGCAAGACTGAAGTCAGAAAGTTGAACATAGTCGAAACTCACACAGACGAAATTTGTAAAAATATTGAATGGGAGGGCTGTTAAGAGTATTACGATCATTGATTAGGATATAATTACAATAGAAACAATAAGAACCAAGTATAAAATTATTATAATAAAAATAACAATGAGAGATATAAACAACGATGTAGGTTACTGATCATGTGGATTCTTTGTAATGAAGATAATACAACAAATTTGTACTAAAACAATAATTATATGGCAATCATAATAATATTCAGTAATAAATTGCAAAAAAGTATAAATAATAAAATAAATGAAAAAAACTTAAAAATAATAATAATAAAGTTCAATTTTAAATTTAAAAAATTTTTTTTTTTTGCTTTCTAAAACTGACCTTAGAATTGAATAAACAAATGTATAAAAAATTAATCCAAAAATTGAAAAGAAATCAATGATCATTTGGTACTTATTTTATTTTATGCAGTGTTATTAATTATAAAGTAATTATATGCACCGAACAAAGACGAAACCATCAATCTGATGGAAGTGTTGTGAAAAATCTTCAAATGATATATATTAGATTTTAATTAGAGTACTTTTTTTGTAATAGATAATTGAGGTTAGAGCAGAAACTTAGAAAATATGATATTTACTCTAGATAATATAACAGAACTAGAACAGAATTAAATAGAAATAGACTGAAGAGAGTTAATGAGAGCGAAATAGTTGATAAGACAAAGTCATATACTGCATCTTTTTAATGAGAAATGTGAGTGTAACCACCTCAAACGTGTTTGAAATAATCCATGTAGGAACAGACACCACCTTTATTAAAGAGGAAACAACTGAGGTGACGTAAAGAAATGTTCAATTCGTCTCAGAACACCCAACATTTTAGAAGTATGTTTTAGAAAGTGAAATAATGTAATCCTTCCAAGAAAGATCAAGGAAACAAAATAAATCAAATGATATTTAGGACAGACAAAAGTTAGGGTGTTGTTTTTCAGAGTAGATACCATAGTTGAGTGGAAAATTATATCTAGTAGAATGAGGAAACCGAGTTTTTGAGACATTGAAAACAATCAAATTTCTTTATTCCAATTCAGAAATTCGAGAAAGGAAAGGTTTGTGTTGGTCCCCAAGACCACTATTCCATCGTTAATTAATTATTGTTGTGTGAGGATTGCCTTTCAAAATAATATTGATAATGAAAGATAAATTCTTTGGAATAGGACTGGATAGATAATGATGTATGTCGATTGATACATTTTCTCATAAAGTTCTTAAGATCATACTTCAAATTCCATAAAATAAAACAATAAAAAGAGAGCGTGATAAATTATTAAAATCATACTTCAAATGATAAAAAATGAAACAATCCTATTATTCTATTACCAATCATACTCACCAATTGTAAAAACGACAAAAACTGTACAAGCATGCTATATTTATGCTTGAAACAATAGAAAGTAGAGACTGGATTGTGAAAGTAAGGGTGACATGCGCTGGGAGATGAAACCCAAATATCAATATTAGAATGTGCGGTCTAAAAGACATAGGATGTTTAGAGAGTGAAACTAACATCTATCATCATGAAGCTTGATTAAAACCATGAAACGAAATAAAAAAGAAAAATATTGTCAGGAAATCGGAAGCTCTGGTCCAGGCCCTTACTCATTACGGAAGAGAGGTGAAGGGGGACGGAGCTCCTTGGAGCGCAACAAGCGATCTCTCCAATCCGACGAAATGGGTTCATATAACCCAGAAGTTCAATCCATCGGAACTACAAACTCCCTTGCTGGATTATCTGAAGAACCTTTGGATCCTCCCAACCCAGATAACCAACTACAGAAGAAAAGGAAAGCATCTTAGAGGTACAATCATGAGTATGTGGTCGGAGAGGGAGAAGAGGGAAATTTTTTGATGTCCTACTTATGCTAGACATGAAATATTCCTAAGGGAAGATACTAGTAAGAGAGCGATACAAATGAAGTTAAATAGAAAAAAAGATTGATAGAGAAAAGATAGAAAATACACCGGATATGAGATTTAGCAGCAACGCTGCAAATATCAGAATATTAAAAACTAATATAACAAAAGAACAAATGAAACAAATAGAAGAGGAGGTTGAAGAGTATATACATGAACATTTTCAAAATGAAACGAATGAGGAACCCAGCAATGGTAAGAAAGAAGAATGGACACTATCTCAAAATTTATACCTGATGGAAAGCTATTATATCGGAGAACTTATACCAACAAAAACAAATAAAAGTGATCTGTGGAAATATGTAATTAAAAAAAAGGAGTTTAATGCAAATGACTTTATGGAGTACAGATTTGGTGAAAAATTTAGAAATGAGGAAAGAAAAGCTATGATAAAGGAAAAACAATGCATACTTAATTTCGCTAAAGTAAGAAAAGAAACAGGAAAAATAAAAATAAAATCTACGTTGTCAACCAAGGAAGGTCTTGAAGAAATAAAAAGCAAAGCACAAAACATAGTTGAAAAGGAAATGGAAATGACATTAGAATTAGTATAAAATATGAAGAAAAAAAAAACCAAAGAATGGTCAGTAGTAAAAGAAAACAAACTAAAAGGCAAAAAAACTGAAAAAAATAGACAAGAGACTAGAAATGAAACGAGTAAAGGGAAAGAAGAAACGGAAATGTTAAATGATATAGAGTCTAAATCAAAAACGAAAAACTAAGTAAAGACCAAACAATAGCAGCAGAAGAAGAAATAGTAGAAAGTGACATTCTGGAAGTTAAAGATGGAAATGCAAAGAATGAAGAAGATTCGAAAATTGGAGAGATGGAAAATATAACAAATAATACAATAATAGAAGAATCAGAACCAGATAGAGAAAGGGAAATGAATGATGGAATATGGAATATTCAACTAGGAAATGAAGAATGTTGCTCAGAGGAGGAAATGTTGATAAAAATAGCAAAGTATAGAGATGAAGACCTTGTAAATGGAATAAAAGGCCGCTACAAGATAAAAAAAATCGTAAATTGGTTCCAAATGGAGAAATAAATTAGGATAACAGATAAGGTACTACCAAGAATAATCCCAACCAATTGTTGCCTAACAGAGCTTAATAGAATATATTATGCAGTTGCCAGAGCAGTGGCGGATTGTATGAAAGCAAAAGTGATTAAAATTAAAAATGGAGGAAGGAAGAAGAAAGGTAAAGAAAAAATACTACCGTGGAAATATAGATTGTAGAAGGAAGTAAGCAAACTAAGACAAGAGGTATCATTAATAGATGCCTATCGACGCGGTGTGATAACATTGGAACAAACCATAAGGAGAGTAAAAAATATTACGAAAAGAAAATACAGTACAAAATAACCAAGAAACACAGGCCATGGAAAGAAGAAAGTTGCTAATAATAGCAAAGGCTAATAAAATTAAAAGATATGAGAAGAAAGAAAAAAAAAACAAAATCAAATGTTTAAGGAGGATCAGGGAAGGTTCTATAGAGAACTACGAAATGATTCCATCAAAGTATCAAACCCTCTTCCCAAAGAAGAAGTGGAAAGATTTTGGAAAGTAATATATGAAGATGAAAGATCATATAATAGATTGGAGAATGATTGGAGCAAATAAGGAACAATGAAAACACAACTAATATTGAAAGAATTTAACATGTAGCGATTACAAAAAAAAAAAAAAGAAATTAAAGATATACTTAAAAGTAGTAGCAATTGGAAAACACCTGGACCAGATAGAGTGCAAAATAAATGGCTGAAGAAAATAAGAACACTCTTGGATCCTCCTACTGCATGTTATAATACAATAATCAATGGAATGGAAGAAATTTCACAATAGCTAACAACAGGAGAAACAGTATTGATCCCCAAATGTGAAGAGACTCAGAGACCTGAAAAATATAGGCCAATCATATGTTTACCAACCCTATATAAAACTTTACCATTAGTATTAACCAAAAGGATCCAAAAACATCTGGATAAGAAAGACATCATAAGCGAAGAACAGGAAAGGTTGCTTTAAAAGGAGCTGTTTGGAACGAAAGACCAGTTACTCATCAACAAAATGATAACGGAAAACTCAAGAAAGGCACAGAAAAACCTAAGGATGGCATGGATAGACTAAAAAAAGGTTTACGATACTGTTCCTTATGATTGGATTAAGGATATTTCTAAAAATATATAAAATTAACCCTGAAATTCTGAGGTTTGTGGATGATGTAATGAAGATGTGGAAAGTCAACATAAGCCTCCATCATGAAGAATGAACTTTAGTTATAAATGAAGTAAAAATTAAACGAGGGATATTCCAAGGAGACTCCATCTCTCCTCTGATATTTGTGCTTGCCATAAATCCTCTAAGTATTTTAATTAACAACTTAAAAAACGGATATCGCATCAACTCAAGAACCAGAAAAAAAGCCCAAGATAATCTCCCATTTGTTTTATATGGATGACTTGAAACTCTATGCCCCAAATAAGGAGGAGACCATTAAGCAGATAGAAATAGTAAAGAAATTCTCAAACGATATATGCATGGAGTTTGGTCTTGATAAATGTGCGTTCCTGGTCCTCAAGAAAGGTAGAAAAATAGAAAGCGAGAACATAGAAATTGAAGGAGATATAATAAGAGAATTAGAACAAGAACACACTTATAAATACCTTGGAATAGAGGAGTCAGAAAGAATAGAACACAACTTGATGAAAGCAAAGGTAAAGAAGGAATACAGAAGAAGAATAAAATTAATCCTTAAGTCAGAACTAAACCCCAGGAATAAAATGCAAGCCATTAAGACCTTGGCAATTCCTGTACTTTCATATGGGTTTGGTGCTATAGATTGGATGCAGGAAGACCTAAATAATCTTGATGTTATGACAAGAAAAATGCTGCACATGCACAAAATGACATACAGAAACCAATGCGTAGCTCGCATGCATGTAGCCAGGAAAAAAAGGAGGAATGGGTGTACCATCAATAGATGTAATATATAAATCTGAACATAATAGGAATAGGAAAATATTTGAAACGAAAACAAGATAAGTTTATAAGATGGGTGTACGAGCATGAAAGTTTGAAACCATCATCAACATCAATAATAAAGAAAATGAATGATTATTTGAGAGATAGAAACATAAGTGAAGAGGAAGAAGAAATTAGAAGTAATGAAACACTAGAGAAAAAGATAAAAAAAAACATCAAAGAACTATACAAAGAGAAGAGAGAAGAAGTAAATTTAGAACAATGGAAACTCCACACATTCGCAAAACATCATAAAAATGTATTGGATGAAGTATTCATAGACACGTATAGATCAAGTGAGGTTGTGATTAAGGGATGGCTAAAATCTGAAGATGAGCGAACTATTTTGGCGGCCCAAGATCAGGCGCTTAGGACCAACTGGTTCAAAAAACATATTGAAGGAGAACGAATATCGGACAAATGCAGATTGTGCAGTAGTTGGTCGGAATCGGTGTGCCACATATTATCGGGATGTGAGGTTTTGTTACTAAAGGGCTTGTACACAGAAAGACATAACAGCATATGCTGGTTGATCCATTTCAGACTGTGCAAAAAATTTGATATACCATTGAATACAAACAACCACTGGGAACACAACCCGAATAATATAGAAGAAAACAATAGAATATTACTTCTTTACGATTACAATATCCCAACAGACGCTCATGTTACAAAAAACAAACCAGATATAGTCATCCACAACAAAAAGGAAAATAGTTGTATAATAGTCGGAGGTGAGGTTGGATGGGCGTGTCTCGGCTTATGAGAGAGAGAACTAAAACTTAAATATGAACTATGGAGAATCTGGAACATAGACCGAATTGAAATAGTCCCAGTTATCGTGGGAGCCACGGGAATAATTAAAAAAAGTAATAAAACATCTAGAAAAGTTACCCATACAGGTTTCCACATTGGAACTAAGTATGGCTGTGATAAAAAAAAAGTATAAGTATCTTAAGAACGGTACTGGGATACCGTTAAGACACCAAAGGACTGAAAATAAGGGGTCATTCTGAGGATTGAGGTTTAATCCCGAATGACCCCATAAAAACCCTTAAAAGGAGTAGGAAAAAAAAGTAAAGTTATTTAAATGTTCTGACTGCTCCTATGAATGTAATCGGAGAGGTCGAATAAAAACACATGCTTAAGCATTAAAACAAATAAAATAAGGTGGTAATTTTAATTTCTTCTACCATTATTTTTAATATTCTAGAAATAGCTGTATTTTATTATACAATCTCTATAATAAAACCAGGTATTATAATTATGAAGGAGAATTACGGAGTCTTTATTGGCCATTTGAGTTCCAACTTCATTTAAGAAATGCAGTTGGCATATAAGAAAAGCATTCCAATAATCCAATAAGAGACTAGCTTCTCTTATGACGTGTCATACCTTAGGAAGGAGCTTGGGCGCTAGATGAAGCCAGTTCGCCATCCGGCATAGCTCCAGGAGGAGATTTCCTTCGGGAAGTGAGTCGAACGAAATAACATCTTTAAATTTTATTATTTCATTATATTTTATAAGAAGATTTGAGAAAAAGAAGGAATGGTAGAGTGACTGCTTTGTAATAATTAACAAATATAAAAGAAGAATTAATCCTCTTAGTGTTGTTAAATCACTTGTGATTCTAATTAGAGTTAAGAAATAAAGTTTTATAAAGAAACAAAACACTTTGTCACGATTCACCTTCAAAAAACCGATTTTCTATTTATATATATATATATATATATATATATATATATATATATATATATATATATATATATATATATATATATATATATATATATATATATATATATATATATATATATATATATATAATTTGTTTTATTTTTTCATTATTATTATTATAACTACTCCCAGGAATGGTCTAAGACCCTTTCAGCAAGGCCAACACTCTTCTCCATTCCCTATCAGTTCTTGCATAGACCTTTATGTTACAAAAGCTACATTTTGATTTGGAACAAGAAATTGTGAAGTAAAGGTTCCCTTTGCCTCTTCTCAAGAAGTTCAGTCACAAGGAATTAAAGGTAAAAAAAATTTTTTTAATTATTATTATTATTATGCAATTATTGAGTTTGCTTTATGTTAATTTAACTGTAAAATCTTTACAAATTATTTAGCCAGTACCTCCGACCATTCTCTTATTCCTTACAAGGATGCCATTTTCATATAATTCTTAAGTCTATTTTTAGAATTAGGAAAGCATTATTTTTCTGGTTCATCTTCTTCCCACTCATTTTAAGCTCTCCAAAAAGTGATAACTCCAAGCTAGTTCCTACCTCTTTCTTTTATCATATTTATTTTTAAAGACTCCACAGCTGTATTCCCTTCTGATAAAGCTGAAGACTAATTCCATTTAGAGCGATTCCTCTTCCCACGTCTCCCCCTCTCCATTAACGAGGAGGGGGATCTTTGTTGAAGTGTTTCTCTGGAGGAATCGAACCCAGTCACTTCATAGGAATCGGATTCATTAAGTTTATGCTATGCAAGTAATTTGTTCTCTCTCTAAACTTAATACTAAGAAGGTTCATTGTCCTTTTAAAGGATTTCTTCTCTAATTCTCAAAATTTGCTCTACCAATTTATGCCATAACTTATATTGTTCTTTAACTGAAAGCTTTAGATAGAGTTTGGATCCACGATTTATATACCAAATTTTCCCTTGTATTTCCCGTGTGGTTACTTTCTTTTCTTTGGATCCATTTCTCTGATTTCCACTTTATTTTTCCTATGGTAACATTTGTAGACTGCTACCACTTATCTTTTAATTTGGCACTTTTGATGTTCTTCCAAGTTTAATTATTTACCCTATTATTATATATTTTTTTATTTGACTTTATTTTTTATATATAACCTCCTGTGGTATATGGCCAGAGACCCACATAGTTTTAACCAAAATGGGAGAAAAGCTAATTTTATGAATCAATATATAATATGTTTGAAAGTGTATTCAGCATGGCCATAAAGACACTTTAAAGGTCTGTTGGGGGGGATGATTTTTTTTTTTCAAATAAAACACTAATGAACCAAAAGTAATTACCCCATTTTAGCATTTGATTCAATAAAAAATAAAAAAATAGGATGGTGAGAAAATTTTGTTAAATAAATATTGACTGACTTTGGTTTTGCAACTCTATATATATATTTTTAATTCGAAAATTTATTAAGTTTTTTACATTACTACAAAATTGAAATAAAGTTTTTACATCCCCCCCACAAAAAAAAAAAAAAAAAAAAAAAAAAAAAAAAATATATATATATATATATATATATATATATATATATATATATATATATATATATATATATATATATATATATATATATATATATATATATATATATATATATATATATATATATATATATATATATATATATATATATATATATATATATATAATAAAGATTCTTCAGGAAATAATTATTTTGAATATATATTAAAAAGAAATAATTTAAATGAGATTAAATTTTTGCTTTTATTTTTTTTTCTATTTGTTAAAAAAAAAAAAAAAAAAAAAAAAAAAAAAAAAAAAAAAAAAAAAAAAAAAAAAAAAAATTTTGTATTTTTTTTTTTTTTTTTTTTTTTACAGAGTCTCGTTGGTGGTGATAGTCAAGTAGGAAAAAGGTCCAGAATGAAAAGTACTTCAAGAAACAGACCTCAAACGTCAAAAACATGTTTTGATCAGTTACAGATTTTGTAATTTAAGTTTGAGTAACAAAGAGGAATTAGAAAGTCATTTTAAATACGCACAACAAAAGAAAATTTAAATACGTCCATTGCAATTATGAAGGCTTACCAAAAGTCATACTTCAAAATACATTTGCTTAATCACTCAAATATAAAGTTATATGTTCCCGCTGTAGCTACGGTAGTAATGATAAAGGAAGTTTTAAAAAAACATGCGCTTACGCATGGAAATAATGATATTTAAATGATCTGAGTACACGTATAAACATAAAGGAAACTTAAAGACACACATGCTTCTGCATGCAAATGTGAAATGATTTAAATCTTCCAAGTGTTGCTATTACTGTAATCAGAAGGGGAAATTTAAAAAGACACATGCTTAAACAATGAAATGTATTAATTCTTCACAATTACAATTTTCCAACAGACGCTCATGTTACAAATAATAAACCAGATATAGTCATCCACAATAAACAAGAAACTAGTTTTATAATAGTAGAGGTTGGTGTCCCTTGGAATGGGGGTGTCTCGGCATATGAAAGAGAGAAAGAACTGAAATATGAATTACGCAGAATCTGGAACATAGACAGAATTGAGGTAGTCCCAGTTATCGTGGGAATATTTAAAAGCAAGTCTGATAAAACAAACAGAAAAGCTACCTATACAGGTTTCTACATTGGAACTGAGTATGGCTGTTATAAAAAAAAAGTACAAGAATATTAAGAACGGTATTGGGATACTGGTAAAAGACACCAAAGGATAGAAAATGTGGGGTCATTCTAATCCCGATCCATGGGGATCCCGAATGACCCCATAAAACCCTAAAAAAGTAAATAAAAAAAAGTAAAATTATTTAAATATTCTGAGTGTAACTATAGATGCAATCTGAAAGGAAATTTAAAGTCCACTTGTTAATTCACGCAAATATAAAGTTATTTAAATGTTGTGACTGTTCTTATGAATGTAATTGGAAAGGCCACTTAAAAAGATTCATACATAAGCATGGAAATTGTAACAACAAAATCATTGAAGAGTAAAAAGAGGCAAAGTAGTAGGGGTATTTCTGCAGCTATAGAAATGATTAATGGTTATCGTGAACTTTTGATGGATGAATGAAAATTGAAGGTCTATAAACTCTTTAGTGGATTTTACCAGTATCCCAATACCGTTCTTAATATTCTTGTACTTTTTTTTATAACAGCCATACTCAGTTCCAATGTAGAAACCTGTATAGGTAGCTTTTCTGTATGTTTTATCAGACTTGCTTTTAAATATTCCCACGATAACTGAGACTATCCACTATGTTTATATTATCTCTTGATAATATAAAGTTGGTGGTTAATTAATGAAAAAACAAAAGGATTTTAATATAGTAAGGCCACAGTAAAAGTGTGTTCTGATTAAATTTCATTCTGCCGATTTTTTTTCCTTAAATTCTGTGATGTTCAACGTTTGGCCATTCTCAGTGGGATTTGAAAGTATTCTTTTAAATGAATGCAAATTAAGAATTGACAAGTAAAATTAAAGTAGTTTGAACTGCAAACCTGTTAGGACTTCATTCATTCATTTGCCTGTCGTGAGGTTTACTTTTGTAAATTTTAAGCTTTAAGGGATATATAAAATTACTCAAATTAAATTAAAAAAAAGTATTCATTTTAAAAAGTTTTTGCAAATACTTTTTTAAAAACAAGATACTTTTAGGGTAAGTAGCATGTCCTGCGATCCAGTTTTTCTTTTCGTCATACAGTATTATTATTATACAAAATATGCGTCCTATTGAAGACTTATAATTTTTAGGAATCTCTATTTTTAATAGGATAGCTCACTAACAGTATTATTAATGCGTTCTTTAAAGAGAGTTTATCATGGAAGAGAACCTAATAATTTTGCATACTTTGACATTTTGGGATTACATCTCTATACGAACGAGTTTTGTCGATTAAATGAACATGAATGAAATCATGTTGAGGCATTAGTTTGCAAAGTCTTTTTTCTGATTTGCTAAAAAGTACGTTTTGTGGAACTACATTAAATGCTTTTAAATAACTTAGTAGTAGTACTACTATTGTTTCTTTTTTTTTCGTTTAGTGCTTTAAATTTTTATTTTTAATAAGTTAAATTAAAACCTAAAAATTTGCAAAATAAAAGTTTATCCGAATATATATATATCGTCTGTAACAGTATCCTAAGGAAGTAGAGAGACTGATAAAGGTTGAATGTTTCGTCTTTCCGACGATATTTGAACTTTGCATTTTTGTTTTCGCGGTTCAGAAAGAAAGACTCAAGACTTGTACAGAAAACATCAAATGAATAACTTTGAATTTAAGGAATGGGTCTTTAAATTTGTGATTAAAGGGTGTAACTTTTACTATTTTTCTCGTTTATAAATTTAAGTTAAATCTATTTTATGCCGAAATTAAATTTAAAACTAAGTAAAAAGAAAACCTTACTCAGTTTAATCTTAATAGAATCCTTTATATTTTATAAACTATGTTTGAAAATATATTTATTACTTTCAAAAACAATCAACATAAAGGACTGTAGGCAGGGGATTGTACTTCCATGAGCACATCAATCCCCAAGTAAATGATCAACATCTCATTCACAATTTAACAAAAGTCTAAAGTAATCTAATTATAATTCTGATGTAAAATATTTATCCCAAAATTGCCAATCCCTATTAGTCTAATAAAAGGTAAAAAATCCGCAATGTCTTTCACACTTGAAACAACTTTTAAAATCATTAATTTCATTTAACGACATAACCCATTCCAAGCCCTTATCAATGCACTTTTCTTTAGCATGATTCAAATAATGTTTCCATTTTTTGTCTCAAATATGGTAAGAAAATTTTCAGCATTATTTTATTTCCTTAGCACAAAATGCCCAATTCAGAATCTTTTAAAGCTCTTTACCTTTACTGTCCAAAACTTTTTTTTTACATGTTCATCATAAAATAATCCCTTTTTAAAACTTTTAATTCTATCTTTCGGGACACATTAAATAAACAAATTAACTCGACCTTAGATCACATGCTTCTAAGGCTATTTTACCTATTACAGTATCTGATTTAACACCCAAGGTTGCACTCTCAAAAATCAGACGTACAAATTTTTCAAATTCAAAGGTAAATGGAGAATTAAAATGACGAAATACGTTCCAGCTATCTAAATTATGAAAATCTGAGCGAAGGCAAAAAAAATTTTTTTAAAAAAAATTAATAAACAAAAAGTAATAAGTACGATTATTCAACAATTTTTTCGTACAACTTCAAAGGCATCTTATAACTACAGGTTGCTGAAAAAAGCGTCAGAGATAATTGTACAAAATATTATAGCTATTTCGGAGCTCAAAAAAGTTTCCGTAATATATTTAAAATACGAAGACGAAATAAAATATAAAATATGCAAATCTATTTTTTTTTTTTTTACATTATTATTACGTACTGAAATGCCAGCGTTCACTAGATTGGGCATACTTGCTGGCCGTAAATTAAATCCAAGTTAGGTTAAGTCGAACTAGTTTGTTAGTTTCAACAAACTATAGTTTGACAACCTAACCTGGACTTAAGGGGTTGATGATTTTTTTTAAATTGAAATCCTTTTTAAATTCGGCAAGTGTTTTTGACCATGACCCAATTTATTAAATATTCCCAATTCAAATAATATATACTTTGAATTTTGATGCAAATTTTGCTCCGAATTGGGTCAGTACGTGTTCCAGACTATTTTCCACTTTGATTTGTTGCCAAATAAATATTTAAAATTCTTGACAAAACTTTTTTTCCCCTTTCTAAAATAACTAAAAACAATTTATAAATTGAAAATTAACTGATAAGAGAAACGAAGTAATCTTTATCATCTCACATTTTAGAATCTTTAAAAAAAAAAAAAAAAAATCATTTTACTTCGATTTTAAATTTGCACTTTTCTCAACCAAAATCTAAAAAAGTCCTAATTTAAAACCAATTAATCTTCAATATTCGCCACTGTTGCCCTAACTATTCAAAATTTTAATGCTGCATGTCGAAACGATACTCTACACAATTTCTGGAAACTCTTTACAAAAGTCTCATTCTAACACTAAATAAAGTCTCGTCTCCCTCAGACCCATGTCCCTTCTCTCCACAGTATTTGAAAGATAATGTTCCTCAGTCTCCATTCACAACATTCTTTCCGACAATAATCTTGAACAATGGGTTACAAATAACAAAATGACCATCACAAAATTCGAAAACTGCTCTACTTACAATACAAAAGAAAATTTAACACTCCAACAACGTATCTTATAAACAATAGAATTAAAAATAAAAAACTATCATAGGTTTAACTTTCAATACCCTAATGACAAACACTCCACACATTAACAATTTCACCTTGGGAGATACGCAAACTCAAATTCTTGAAAACATTAAATGGCACAAACTTTAACTAATAGAAAGAAAACTACAAAATATACATAATCTGCTTCCCCTAATTTACGTATTATCATCATTCAAAATTAATAAACTAGTGACCACCAATTACAAACAAGTTACTACATCCATCCATCACCTAAGAAACAGAAACAAATATTTTTATTAAGACCTAATAGGTTGTAAAATAGAGAGCAAATCCTTCTTTAGAATCCAAACTGCGTCAAACATCATAAATCGCCACACACCGAGGAACAAAAATAATTAACGAGGTCATATTCTACTCACTTATCTACAACACCCTTCACCCCAACTCCAAACATATCGGTTGCAAAACTTTCTTAAACATCTACAAACATTTTTATTGTCAACTATGCCGATATATATATATATATATATATATATATATATATATATATATATATATATATATATATATATATATATATATATATATATATATATATATATATATATATATATATATATATATATATATATATATATATATATATATATATATATATATAAGTTTATAAAATCTAAAGACCAATGAGAACTGTAACAGTGATAAATTTTATTAAAACTGAGAATACTTTTTATAAAAACAAATAAAAAATGCGAATTTTGTAATACAAAATTAATAACTTTTAACCATTCAACTGAAGAGAATTTTTCTCCTTTTGCAGTTAACAAAAATAAAGAAAAAAAAACAAGCTTTTAAACAATTCAGAAGAGAGGAATGGAATTTTAAGAATAATGTCAACAATGTCGACTTCTTTTTGTTTCTGTTGAATTAATTTGAAGAGAAGATTCAAGTTTCCTTTTCGGTCGGACTTTCAGTATGTTGTTGTGTTCGTCAACCAATTTTATAAAATGGTTGCAATTTTCAATGAAACTTCTACAACCATCACAAAGACGATTGTAATCTAAATCCACTCCAAATCCTCGAATATCGGGTCTCTTAATTTTAAGGCAATTGGCATCAGAGCAATACCTTCTCTTTCTGAAATCATACCAAGTTAAAAAACTTTCTTTCCATTCATTTGATAACAAATAATTTGCAGACAAAAAGTTTAATAATCCCTCAATTATGCTGGTGCTAATAAACCCCCTCAAGACAATTTGGTAAACACGACTGTCATATATAATTTTTTTCAGTAATCTCTTTTTTAAGCTGTTGTGAACGCCTGTCCAAGTAAAGAACTTGTCAACATCTTCAAATCTCAGACATAAAATTAGATTCAAAAATATGATGCTATTTATCTTTAAGGGAATCTTTTTCTTGAACTCACTCAATTCTGTTTTGGAGGAGAAACACCAACCTAAAAGTTCTTCCATTTCATCCCACCTGTTTTCCATTACAAAATATTCAATAAGGTTAATGCTTTTAAACAGTAAATTTTTCTTGTGTCTTTTTATCTCGTTCTCTGACAAAGCAAACTCATTGAAAATTCTTTTTATATCATTTAATTTGATATTTTCTTCAGTAATAAGAGTATACAGATTAAGTTCCTCTGTCAAAAGAGAATAAAACTCCCTAACTTCCTCTTTTGAAAATTGAGTCCAATTGAGCAATTTCTTGACAAAACCTCCTTTACCACTTAATATAAAAGAAACACAGGAAGAAAATATCTTTCCTTCTACATTAAATACTAAAAGTCTTTTAAAGTTTTTCACTTCCGTTTCTGTCAGTTCTGCACATCGAATGAATGCATTTGCTTTACATAATTGTCTTTGTGCAACAAGATTTCTGTAGTATTCAATCACTTTCTCACTAAAAGAAAGCTGTCTTTTGAAATCTTTACCTTCTTCTTTTGAGAGAGCGCTCCAATTAATTAATTTTTTAAGTGAACTTAAACCACTACTAAGAAAAGAGCTGTCTACGTAGAGAATATATTCAAATATCAAATCTTTTTTAAACTTTACCATTTCTATTTCTGAAGAAAAAATCCATTCCAAAAAGAAATCAATATCTTGAAACTCCCCTTTTGATAATGAGTGTTTAAAATGCCACACAATGCCTCCCACATCTAAAATTAAACCCCTTTTCAAATTTTGAATTTCATATGAAGACAGAGCCCATTCCAAACTCTTATCAATACATTTTAAATCTTTACAAGAGTACAAAGAGGTTTAAACTCTTGTCTCACATATAATAAGAAATTTTTCAGCCATTCTTTTATCTCCTCTGCAGAAAAAGCCCAATTCAGAATCTTTTGAAACTCTTTCCCCTTATTGTCAAGAACTAATAATATTAAAACTTCTTTTACATACTCATCATTAAATAGTTTCTTTTTGAATCTTTCAATTCTTCCTTTCGGTACACAACATTCAATAAACAAATCAATTCTCCTTAGATCACAAGCCTCAAAGGATATTTGACCTATCCTATTCCCTTGTAACTTTACAATATCCGATTTCTCTTCCAAGGTTGCACTTGAAAAAATCAGTCGTATAATTTTTTCATCTTCAATGGTAAATGGAGAATCAAAAAGGTTATATATTACGTACCAGATACCTAATTGTTCAGAATCTGAGCCAATGTCAGTTATAAAATAACAATCATCACAATCATCCTCTTCGTAAGGAGCCAAACTAACATTAAGCATATCTATTTTAAATATTCCTTCCAAGCGGAAGAAAAAAGTTTTTGAAGATGAAGAACTTTGAATCCAAAAATCTCTCAAAATGTTATGATAATCACATAACTTAGAAGACGATTTATTTTTCATTAAAGTCACTATCCTGCGAAGAAGTAAACAAAATTCTATTTTTGGTAACACTTCCCAAAATTGACTCACTACATCCATAAACATGTGTTGATAAGGCCAACTTAATAAATGAAACAATACATAATGCAACATAACTGGCTGGAAGAACACCTTCAACTGCCTCTCATCTAAATGGCGAAGAAAAAATATTGCAATTTCAAGATATTTCTGAAATGGTAAGAGTAACTGAAGTGGAAACAAAACTGGACTTGTATCATTTTCGTAGTAACCAAAAGTCTCCATATTAACTAGGAAATAATTCAACTTATCTCTAGTAAAAATCAGAGCCTCCTCTTTTTCTGACTCATTCAGCTCTTCAAAGCACTTTTTGAATGCTACATCACTGAAGTTTCTAGATGACACATCGTCAAAAGTCTTCTTAAATTTGTATAATGAAAAACTGTCACCCGTTTTTTCCATTAATAATTTGAAGTTCTCCCAACAGAAGGTAAGACCATATATCGGCCATCTCATTGCGCCCATCGATATAAAAACCATTTTCAAATACCTTATTTTCAATTTTGGGTCTCTTGTCTTCTGGTAATTGCTCCCATAAAACAGGAATAACATCAGACAAACAGTAATGACAAGCTATACAAAATTTAAGGGAAGGGCTTAATTCAGTGTCCTTTAAAATCTCTCTTGCAGCCTTTTCTTTATTAAGTATTCCTTTTGAGGTAAAAAAAGAACTTCTGAGGAAGGAACAACTATAATCGAAGGGCAAATCAAACTCTTCATTATGAAATTTTGCCCATTCTATAGACTGAGTTAGACAAAAAATAATTACAGGTATTGGTATCTTTTCTCTCAATCCAAAAGGTAATTTCTCCAATTCATCTAATACTTTCTTCTCCATATTTTCAAACCATAGTTCGTTTCCATCATACCATAAACTACGATCGAAATCAAGATCTGGCAGTCTTAAGTTTTCCTTTTTGAACTCTAATTTGTTAGCAAGTTCAATGGCCATTTGAATTCCACAAAGGTCTTCCAAACGAGAAACCATTTCTAGAAAAAAGCCAGATATATATATATATATATATATATATATATATATATATATATATATATATATATATATATATATATATATATATATATATATATATATATATATATATATATATATATATATATATATATATATATATATATATATATATATAACGAATAACTTTTAAGGAAAACTAACTCACTCGTTTTCAGGAAATATATTTCTCTATTTAAACCACTATTTATAAAATAATAAAAAACAAAAAGTTAAAACGAAAGCAACAAAGAAATAAAAAAGAAGTTGACAAGTTACAAAGATAAAAAAGCAGCGAACGTTTCGGAGAACTAACTATTCTCCCTCATCAGCGCAACTGAGGATAGAAACATAAAGAAAGATCAAGAAGCCTCACGTCGCCAGAAACTCGAAACAAAAAAATACCAAACAAAGAAAATACTAATTTTGGTTCCTATTACGTATATGGAAAAACTTTTTTAAAAATGCTCTTCAAATAACCTAAAAGTACAGTAACTATATCAAAAAAGCCAGAAGAGGTAGTGAAATTATTTAAAGTTTTAATAAAAAATGTTTCATTTGTTTGTTTTTTTAACTGTAATGAAAATAGAAATCTGGCATCATTCTAGTTTATTTTGTGATTATTTTTTATATGGAGAAAAATTGTATTGCATCTTCTTACATGCTTTGTGTTGTTCTTCACGAGTAAGCAATGTAGCACAATTCAGGAGTTTCTACTACTGGATGCACAGCTTATCATATTTTATGCGTACAAGCGGAAATAGCATATCCTAGATGAGTAAGTTAGGTACCCCTAAGAGTGTTTTCTAAATTTTAACATTATTCTTGGTCGGAGAGATGGCGTATATAATCAATACTATATATATATATATATATATATATATATATATATATATATATATATATATATATATATATATATATATATATATATATATATATATATATATATATATATATATATATATATATATATATACAGCAGTTTTCCTTTCTCTATTCTTTTTATATTTCATTCGCTAACAGAGCAGTAATTGATCGCATCAACTGTAGGCCGTTCGTCTACCGTAGCCATTAGTACAGCCGAATTTTAGAGTCATTTGCAACTACGCAGAGTCACCCGCAGGTAAGAAGTATGACCACAAGTCAGACTAGTTGGCGTTACGAAAAAAAACACAAACGCTTCTGCACAATAGATAGGGTCCGATCCTGAGAAAAGCTTGAATATTACAAAAATTATTTAGATTTGAAATAATGAAGCTACTGGATTCGGTTTGGGATTCAATTCAGATTCGGAAGTTTTGGATTGAGATTTGAATTACGAGAAATTCAAAATTACCTCCATTTGGATTCAAAGGCTCCAGATTCAAGCTCGGATTCGAAAGTTGCTGGATATATATATATATATATATATATATATATATATATATATATATATATATATATATATATATATATATATATATATATATATATATATATATATATATATATATATATATATATATATATATATATATATATCGACCGGGAATGGAATTTGGCCGGGGCTGGGGCTCTGGCCCGGGTTGCCTAAGATTTGTAAAGAGGTCAAAAGCACTGAAATTTTAGGTTAAGAAAATTAGATATAATTTTAATTGAGATTAATTTAATTATAAGGAAGGAGTAGAATAGTCAACATTCACTTAAATTAATGATTATATGCATTTTATCAGAAAAAAAAATCAGAAAAGTACAGATTTTGTTATAATAAAAGTTTGAGAAAACTACAACAATTTAAAAACAATTTATATATATATTTTTGATTCACAATAGTGATTCAACAGGTTTACTTAGATAATATGAAAAATGAAATTGAAAAAAATTGCTATCAACGATAACCCTCTTGCCTTCTGGAAGGCAAACAAGAATGATCTTCCCACACTAGCAACACTGGCAAGAGTATATTTGTGCCCACCAACAAGCTCCAGCGCCAGTGAAAGAGAATTCAAAATAGGGAAATCATTTCGAAAAGATAGAATCAAACCATTGACAAAAAATGTAAAGTTACTGTTTTTAAAATACACTCTTAGAGCAGCAACAAATTCAACGTCACTTCCCTCTCTCTGTTCCTGAACATTTCACTCCTCCAAAACTTTCTAAATCAGACAATCATCCACCATTTTAATAAGCAAAAAGTAATGGGTTTGCAGCACTTCGTTTTCTAGAAGTTTTGAACTGAAGTTGCAACTCTTCAACATGAGAAAAACTCCTCTAAAGATTCTTCAGAAAATACATATTAAGTGTTTAATTTTTATTCATTTTGTAAGTAGTACTAAAGATTTAATACCTTATCACTTTCCTAAGTAAATAAGTCGTAAAGTGCACCAGATTTCCCCTTGAATGACTTAAGCCAATTAACTTTATTAATCATAAAACAGTGATAAGATGAGTAACTATAGTAAGCAAATATTAAGTTTTTTTTTTTCATGAATTTAATTAAGAATTTTGTTTCATAACTTTATCAAATATTTACACAACTTCCAATAAGATATATTTACTCTGTTTACATCACTTCCTTTAATTAAAGTTACCAATAAAGTTAGCTATTCATTTGTGAACTAATATAGTCATTTCTGTTATTTATTTAAAGAAATTCATATATTTATAAAACATTTAATTTTATTTTATTTTTCTAAAGGAAATTGTTATACTGTTAATTTAAACAAATTATATGTTAATTAAATTTATCATTTCTTTTACCTAATTATTTTAGTAATTAATTCATTACATTTTAATGGGAATTTTAACTTACTTGCTCAGTCTCTCTCTCTTCTGAAGCCAAATTTCTCTTTAATTGCCATAAACTATTACACGTCTTGAGGTTTAAATTATAATCATATTAAACTGAAAAGAAAAGTTAAAAGTATAGTAATATTGATAATAAGAGTTGAAAACACAACTTAAAATCATTCATTGTAGTCAATGAGATCTACAGGAAGAAATTTATCTACAACAATCTAAATAAAATCAAGAATAAAATATTTATTAAAATATTGTTTAACATATTAAATAAATTAACTCTTAATTAAACAGAATACGTCTTTCCATTCAATCGCATTTCCCCTCCCTGGCTGTTTCTAGACTAAATACTGTGCTCACTGATGTAGGTCCTCTACCAGTAAAATCTGGAATACTTTTTCCACTCCCCTGGATTTGAACACTATCAGTATATCATAAGAAAAATAGAGACAGACAGAACCCACATGGGCCTATCAAGACTGTTCCAGTAAAAATAAATAATAATGATACATGCAACAAAGATTAAGTCAATTATATCTCTAGTTATCAATTCCTTCATGCAAAGTTAGATAAAAATAAAAGTAAGCCCTACATATATTTAGTAAACTTAACTAATTACACATGCAACAAGCAATAAACCAACACCCACTACAAAACTTTCAATTAGGCTTTGTCTAAAAATTCATATATACTTTCCAATTTGGCTTAGTCAAGTTATACCATACAATACCTAAACCATCCATATATCTATCTAGCCCCCTCTTAAATGCTGCAAGAGAATCACAGTCAATAACCTCCTGTGGCAAGTCATTCCAAAAACTAACAACTCTATTACTGAAAGAGTATTTTCTTAGATCAAAATGGCATGGCTTCTTTTTAATTTTCTCATGGCCTTTAGTTTCTCTTACATGGTCCACTATAAAGTATTTTTCAATTTCTG
This sequence comes from Armadillidium nasatum, assembly GCA_009176605.1. Taxonomy (NCBI): domain Eukaryota; kingdom Metazoa; phylum Arthropoda; class Malacostraca; order Isopoda; family Armadillidiidae; genus Armadillidium; species Armadillidium nasatum. Next base: position 35,583 of record SEYY01000946.1, read on the forward strand.
TATTACTGTCGGAAGCAAAGGTTTCGTAAACTTGTATCATATCCCCTCAGAGAAAGCTCCTTTCAACCAAGAACATTCCCAGATCATGTTGCATCTAATCTGATCCAGAAAGATTTTATATATTACACTGATAATATGAAAGCTTCCTACTTTTTTACACCAATATAAAAATAATAGAATGTAAGGAGTCTATTTCATTTTATAAACACCAATATCATTCTCATTGCATACCAAAACTTTTTAGTGGTTTATTTTATGTGATAAAGAATACAGAAATTTAATCTTCCCTATTTATCATAACTGGTGAAATTGGAATGTTGATAAATAAATATTTCTGTATCTAATCAGGAGAAATGATACAAGATATTAAAAAATAAAAATAAAATGAAGTTATATATATATATATATATATATATATATATATATATATATATATATATATATATATATATATATATATATATATATATATATATATATATATATATATATATATATATATATATATATATATATATATATATATTGACAAGGTGTGCATTAATTATTCTATTCTTCCAAAAGTATTTTACTTTGTGAGAAATTTTTCTGTTTTTATATATCAACATTTCCCAAGTATCCACTTGGGCTATTCCAAACAAAACAAGTTGTTAGCATATGAAGTAAACACAGAGATATAAGAAGGACATAAAAGCAGCTCTTGGTCACTGCATTTCAAGAAGACCCTTTCTCCCTGCATTAATCCTCATATATCCGAGTAAGTGACACATTTGTGCTAATATTTCCTGTTGTACAGTTGATTAGCTTGTAATATCTTTAAAAGATTAGGAAATGTTTTATTTTTTACAACCAGTTTATAAAAAATAAATAAATTTAAAAAAAAACTAATAAAATTTATAAATTTTTTATATAACTAACCAGCCCTTTACAAAAAATATCCAAATTTTATTCAAATTTCAAAGCTAAAACAGTTACTGGTGTCAAAATTTAATGAAAAATATCTTTGGACGTTGATTAATTTTTAATTTATTTTGCTCATTCTCTTATGATATGAACTTAAAATATGAAGACAGTGAAGTCATCTTTAAAAAAATAAATTTAAAAAAAATTTTTTTTTTAAAAAGAAAAATCAGTTGATTTTAATTTTGCAAATTAATAATAATATATATATTATATAATATATATATATATATATATATATATATATATATATATATATATATATATATATATATATATATATATATATATATATATATATATATATATATATATATATATATATATATATATATATATATATATATATATATATATATATATATATATATATATATATATAATATATATATATATATATATATATATATATATATATATATATATATATATATATATATATATATATATATATATATATATATATATATATATATATATATATATATATATATATATATATACGTATATATATATATATATATATATATATATATATATATATATATATATATATATATATATATATATATATATATATATATATATATATATATATATATATATATATATATATATATATATATATATATATATATATATAACAGCATATATTAGTATGCTTATTCACCTAATTAAAAATTAAACATTATTCATCAATCTTAAGTTATTAAAACTATTATTTTTTAAAAAGTATGAAAGCTATTTTCATTTTTTTTTATTTAAAAATTATGAAAATGCAACTAATTAGAACCAATTCACTGTATTTAAAATTTTAAAGAAAACAAGTAAACTATATTTATTTTTAAAAATATTTTATGGTTGTGTGTTGTTATTTAATTTATATTATTACTATATTATTAAGACATGTTAAAATAAAAAAATATATTTATTTATTTTTAGCATTGGAACTCTAAGCACTTAAAATTTGAAGAAAAATAAAACAAATTTATTTCCATAATTAAAACGTAAGAAAATGGAGACAGTTAGAGCTTAGAGGTAGAATATTAAATGTACGTGAAGATTGCTAAATGGTGACACATTTCAACTCTAAGGCATTTTATTTATTTTGAATCCTTCGTTTTATTCACCTCTACAGTACTAAGTACTACATAATTCTATGGAAAAGCTAACTACAGTAAGCTTTTTTTGAATGTTTATATTTATAGATATATTAGACAACATTTATTTATTTTAGATTTTTTTAATTAAATGAAATTTACAATTAATAAGGGTTGTTGCATCATGGTCTTACTCGTATAGAATGCAAAAGAAAAAAAAATTAAATATAATTAAAATTTATGTTTTATATAACTCACTTGCTTTTTACAATAAATAACTAAAGTTAGAATTCCATGGTAAAACAGTGTTGCAGATTTCAATAACTTAGTAAAAAATATTGTTTGACTTTGGAATAAATTTTAACCCCAGCCCAATAAAATGCTTAAATTAATATTGATTTTATTTTCTTTTTTAAGCTCTCTTATGATATTGTGAACTTAAAAATATCAAATATGAAGACAGTGACATTATTATTTTAAAAAGTCATAAACAAATAACTTATTTATATAATTGGTAATGGTCTGGTTCAGAAAAAGTTTTTTTTTTTTTTTTAATATTCAAAAGCAAAATAATTTGAAATCTTTTTTTTTTTTTTTTAAGGTAAATTGAGGCATGGAAAATGATTTTCTACACTAAAAGACACTCAAAAAAAGCCTATTAAAAATATAAATTACAAAGACTAATATGATCATTTAAAAACGCATTATACAACTTCAGTGGTGTATTATCATCTGATCATCTGACTATGCAATATCAGTGATTGATGCATCAATGTCAGAGTGAATTTTACAACTTCTTTTAAGAACTAAAAAAAAAAAAAATTTTTTTTATTGATTAATATATTTAAACAAAGACAAAATATATGAAATCAAGTAAATTAGGTATATTAATTTTATTAAATAGAGCCAGCATTTGTGAGGTTAGGCATATATGCTGGCTGTTGGCGTACATTTACCCTTTAAGTTGAGGTTAAGATGGAATTAGTTTGTTAGATCCAATAAACTAATTCAACAACCTAATCTCGACTTAAAGGGTAAATGTATGCCTAAAGTCAGTCAGTAAATAGCCTAACTAAGTGAAGGCTGGCTCCTTTCAATATTTATCTAACTAACTAGTTTGACTTAACCTAACCTTGACTTGAAGGGTAAACGTACCCTTAACAGTCAGAAAATAGGACTGGCCTCACGAATGTTGGCTTTATATATATTTATAACATTTACTATATTCTGCAAATCTTTTTTATTTAGCTCCAAAATAGCTATAAAATTCACACTGATGCTGATGCAGCAACCTGATAATGCATACAGATAGTAATACAACACTGAAGTTGTACAATAGGAACATAGGAAAATAGAGACAGTTAGAAGCCACAAGGGCCTATCGAGGCTGTCTCAGTCCAAACAAACAATAACAATACTAATACATGCACAAAATACTAGGTCTATCCCATTCCTAGTTATATATTATATATATATATATATATATATATATATATATATATATATATATATATATATATATATATATATATATATATATATATATATATATATATATATATATATATATATATATATATATATATAGGGACCAACCAGGGTTGGAATTTTGCTGGGGCAGGGGTATGGGTTACTTAAAATTTGTAAAGAGATGAAAGCACTGAAATTTTAGGTTAAGAAACTTAGATATAATTTTAATTGAGATTAATTTAATTATAAAAAGGAATTGAATAGTTGATAATAAGCATTTGTTCAGAAAATAATTCCAACAAATTATAGATTTTGTGTAATTAAAGCTTGAAAAAACTGCAAAATATTATGAAATATTTTTTTTTTTTGTCAAATTCACAATCTTAATGCAACGGGCCAAATACTATTACACCTTGGAAAACAAATCATAAGAGTTTTGAATTAAAAAATACCAAACTTTTACCTTGATACCTTGATACCTTGATGATAAAGGTCTCCTACTCTCAATGAAGAGAGTCCTGACCTTGGAGTGATGCTTCTTTCTTCTGGAGTAACGCTTACATAGAGACACTATAGTAAAGTCATCAAAGAGTCGGTCAGTAATTAGATTCTGTTAATTTGGGAGGTTGAGTATAGATATCTTTTTAAACAATTTACTATTTTTGGAAATTGCTTAAATGGAATGCCCTGGCCACCCAGGATAGTTGGAACTGTGAAAGTTGAGACCCCCAGGGCACCCAACTCACACCGGAGAGAAACCCTTGGAACGCTATAAGCAGGACAGTTAAACAGGTAGTGCGTCACAGTTTCAGGACTGTTCTTGCATGAAGGACAAATATCAGTATCTGATATTCTGAGGCGATGGAGATGTGAGTTTAAACCACAATGTCCCGTCTTAAGTCGGAAGATAGCAGTGGCTATTCTGCGATCGCATTTGGTTTTGAGAGGTGGGGAGTCTAGTGAGTATATCTGACCCAGACTATGGGTTTGTAGGAATGTATTGAGTTCATCTTTCTGTTGGAAGTCTAGCAGCTGTTTGGTTTCTGTGTAATATTCTTCACTTTCAATAGGGAAATCCTCCACATTAGAGTGGGAGTGTGCCAGTTTGGCTGCTCTATCTGCAATCTCATTTCCCAGTATTCCCTATATGTGAAGGAGTCCATTGGTAAAGAATAGTCCAGCCCAAGGATGTTGTTAGTTTCGCGAGGGTCTTGTGTATTCTAGATAGTATCCTATGATAACGTTTGGGATATCTAGTGGTGATAAGTGAGAGCGCAACACAAGAGTCAGTAAATATGACTATTTTCTGAGGCATGAGGAACTGAACACAGAAAAGTAAAGCTTTATGGATTGCGAAGAGTTCGGCAAAGATTGAAGAATGAGAACCGGAAAGCTTCCAAGATTGAGCTAGTTGAAGGGTAGGAATGTATAATGCGGAGGAAGTGGATGCAGGGTTGTGTATTTTTGATCCATCTGTATATATTGACAGATATGTTGCATATTTAGTGTTTAGCAGTTCAGCAAATAGTTGTTGTCCTTCTTCAGGTAAATCTTTCTTATTCCAACCATGGGAGAGAGTGCAATTGATGTGAGAGAGGAGATCCATAGAGGGTGGGAGGGGTGAGACAAGATTTGCTGAGATAAAAGGAGGGGTAGCTGTGTTTATAGAGGAAAAAATGGAGGAAGCTTGTTGTACAAAAGGAGGTTTACTTTTTCGAGGAGTGATATGATGTGTTTCAAGGTAGGTTGAGTAAATCTGATGAAGTGGGTGATCATGTGGAGCAGATGCTAGTAGGATGAGCTTTTTTGCCATGAGACAGCTTCTCCTATATTTGAGGGGAGCAAGTCCAGTTTCAATATAGAGGGCTTGGGTAGGTGTGGAGGGGAAAGCACCCAGAATTATTCTCATGGCTGTAGTGTGGATTGTTTCTAGCTTCTTTAGAGTTGTAGGGGCAGCAGATCCATAAACAATACAGCCATAATCGATTTTGCTCAGAATGTAGGATTGATACAAGTGCAGAAGATTCTCCCGAGAGGAGCCCCACTTAACACCAGCAAGTCTCTTCAGTAGGGCCAAACGTTTGAGGCAGTCTTGGACAAGGTAATTGATGTGTTTTTTCCATGTTAAGGTGGGGGCGTCAAGTACTAGTCCAAGATAGGTATAGGAGCTGCGTAAAGGGATCAAGGTGTTATTGATTGAAATGGAAGGTAAAAATGGGATTTTTTTTAATGTATAACATTGCAGAGCACATTTATCGGCATTGACAGAAAGACCCCATTCTGAGAGATAGGAGAATATTTCAGTAGCAGCATTTTGCAGAGAGGTTTGGCATGCAGTCAAAGTTGGAGCGACAGCACAGCAGGCTATGTCATCAGCATACATAAGGACATCAACTGATGGGGGTGAGGGCATGTCATTAAGAAGGACAGAGAAAAGCAAAGGGCTCAGAACGGAGCCTTGGGGAACTCCTCTATTACTGTTTCGAGGAGAAGATTTTGTGTTGCCCACTAGGACCTGGAAAGAGCGGGATGTTAAGAAGTCACGCAGCCATGATAGAGGGGCCCCTGTGATACCAGTTTTAAGTATCTTGTATAGAATACCTAAGTGGGATGCACTGTCAAAAGCGGCTTTCAGGTCAAGAAATAGGATCATAGCATAATGTTTATGTTGGTAAGCACCTGAGATTAGGTGTGTCATGTGGAGAAGGCAATCTATAGTACTTCTCTGTTTTCTGAAACCATATTGATTGGAATGTAGACGGGAGTTTGTCTCCAGGAACCAGTAAAGCCTATTACATACCATGGATTCATAGATTTTTCCTAGGCATGATAATAGATGAATCCCTCTATATGAGGAGGGATCACTAGGATCTTTATTTCCCTTCAAGAAAGGAAGTATCATAGAGGTTTTCCATGAAGTGGGAAAAAGGCCAGTCCTCCAGCTTTCGTTATAAATGGATAGTAAAGTAGTTTTAGTAGAAGAGTTCAGGTGCAGAATCATCTTATTGGAAAGGAAATCTGGGCCTTCTGCTTTGTCGGGGGAGAGCTTTTTCATTACTTCTTCTAGTTCACAAAATGTGAAAGGTTGAGAAAGCATTCCAGAAAGTTCAGTTTGGGCACTATTAATGGCATCAACAATGTCATTCCTATGTCTGAGAGGGTCAGGGGTAGTGAAGACCCCGTGGAAGTGAGAGGCTAGGAGTTCAGATTTACTGAGATCATCTAGCAGCAGTTGTCCATTGGTAGTGAGGGGGAAAGTTTGAGGTACAAATTTACCCGACATTTTGTGTACAAGATTCCAGGCCCTTTTTGCAGGAGTAGAGAAAGAGAGTTGTTGTCTAAATTTCCTCCAGGCTTCATATTTAATTTTTTTAATAGTTCTTTTACAGATAGCAGATAGTCTGCGGTGAGTGATCCCATTTTCGACAGATGGGAATTTTCTCCATCTGTTGTAAGCTTTGTTTCTATCTTGTATAACTGACCTGCAGGTGTCATTCCACCAAATGGACTGTACTCTGAAACCAAAAACACCCTTGGTCAGACTGAAGTGAGCTTTACCTACATTAATCATGGTCTCCGTTAGATGGTTTATTTGCTCATCCAGTGATGTGGAGGGATTATAGATAGTAGTAATTTGAGCAGCAAATTTATTCCAAGTGTCCCCATCATCTGTGAATTTCCACTTGATCCTGCAGGCCTGAGGGCGAGAAGGAATTGTATCTTCAAGATGAAGGACAACAGGTAAGTGATCACTTGCCATGTATGGTCCTAAACTTATATGGCAGGAACCAAAAGGTTCTTCCCCAAATGCAAGATCCAGAGTCGAAGTGGCACCATTATAGCTCTGTACATGTGTGGCCAAACCTGGAGGGGTTATGAGGCTGTGTGTTGAGGACTGTGTTAGAAAAGAGAAGATGGTTTTGCCAGTTGTATTGATTAGGTGCGAGGGGAGGGTGGGTTCCCAGAAGGTATGATGTCCATTAAAATCTCCCAGGATTAGGGAGGGAGAAGGTAACTGGCTAACGTAATGTGTAA
>SEYY01000947.1:0-52500 GCA_009176605.1 Armadillidium nasatum
TATTAAGCTCTTATGATTCTCCAAAAAAACTCCTATCTTCAAGTAACTTATTTTTTCTAAATATTATAGATCAGGGATAGTAAACCACCAGTAGGCCACAAAGCCCACTACCCACATTTCAGTGACCCACTTTGCTTTTAGGTATTTGTATCAAACACATGTCCAGTTATGCTATTGTGAGAAGAGCTTTCAGGAGGCTTTAATATCCTCTTTCTTTCCTTCATCTTTTCTGTTATCATCTATCACATTGTCATTTTCTAACACCTTGCCTTCCACTTTCTCAAATACCATATTTCTCTCCAATATACAATTTTTTTCTTTAGCTATCAATATTTCTCTATCCCCCACATTTCTTGTATATCAGATTCTGTAAAATAATCCATTTTACTTTATATCATCTATTCCTAGATCTAGAATATTGTAACCATCATTCAATTTTTTACTTTTCCCCTTCCATGGTCAATTTCACACTTTTATTTCTGATGCTTATTTCTCTACTTGCTACACAGTATTTTTATATTTCTCTTTAAGGGGAACATCCTTCAAAATTTTTAGATTTTCAATTTCATTTCTCTTGCAAGTGTAAGTTTGCAATTATACTTGTTTATATTAATAGAAGGGTTAGACAAACTTAAATATAACTATTTGGATTAACGTTTATAGTGATAACTGTATATTTTTAGGTAACAATTTTGGAGTCAATTGCAAATCGAGTTCATATTGAATGGGGATCTAACTGATGTTAAGGCCAGATGAGTAGTGTAGGATAATTGCTAACTCCAAATTACTAAAGTATTTGTTTTAGCTGCATCATATACTTAAGCTGAATTGCAATTGAGCAGGAATGCAAAACAAACGATCTCCTCTGGCGAATTACCAGCTAGGTTACATTCCTAAATAACCTGTAGTTTATTTTAGAAAGACCCCACACAAATGTTCATATTTGTGTATGAGGTTGCAATTATTGATTCAACCATACGCAAATATTTATATTTGTGTATCAAACAAAAATTTGCATAATTGGCCATACATTAATATTAATATTTGTGTATGAGGTTGCAATTATTGAGTAAACCATAAACAAATAATTATATTTGTGTATGTTATAAAAATTTGTATAATTGACCATACACAAATATTTATATTTGTGTATGAAATAAAAATTTGTATAATTGAGCACTACACAGATATTTATATCTGTGCATGCTATTGGATTAAATTTTTTTTCCTTTGTAAATCGCTGGAGCATACAAAAATATTTATTTCTGTTTGTAACTGATAGTGCAGTTGCGGATGTAACAATTCTGGTTCGCACATTTTTCCTATTAGTAAATGGTTTTTGAGTCTGTATATATATTCCAGTAAATTTATATGGTATACCTCGTTTTACGGCGCTTCGCTCATTCGGCGCTTGTCTCGCTCTTACAGCAACCATGCGCTGTACAGCTTTTAATCAACAAATTTCCCATGCAGCGTACTCGATGAGCAACGTAAATTATTTCTAGAGGCTGAATCTGCTTTTGATGACGATTATGACAACGAAATTAAGGAAATGTCTACAAAAGATTTAGAGCATTATGTAGGCCTACTGCATACAGTTGTGAAAGGATTTGAATCAATTGACAATAACTTTGAGAAAAGTTCGAAAGTTGGCAAAAGATTGCTAAACTGAAATTCTTCGAGAGAGAAAGAGATGCTCAATGAAGCAAATGTCATTGACATCTTATTTTAAGCCAGTGCCGCAAATAACCGCACCTTCAAATTCTATCATTCAACAGCCATCATCGCCTCAACACCATCAACATTAACGCTAGACTCTCCACCAAGCAAGAGAATTAGATTCGTTGAAGGGTCAGATGATGAGTCACTAATCCCCTTCAACTTCCTTCAATGATATTAATAAAGTTTTTAAAGCTAAAATATATTATTTTTATTTTATTTACCCTTCATTACGTATTTTATTTTTAAATTGAAACTTATTTTTAGCCTAGCATTATTGCGCAAATAATAAATGATAGTGTAAACAAGTTTTAAGGTGTTCATATATTGTAGCGAGTGAAAAAAAGCAAGTGACTCGCATTGCGGCGGTGTTCTGGAACCATACCCGCTGTATTACTGAGGTATACCTGTATTTAGTGGGGTGTACTTAAATTTAGTAGATAGTTCCTGAGTTTTTCTGTAGTTTGGTTTATAATTATTCTAATTCATGTATAGCCATCTGTAGAGTCACGAAAGTCATAAGTCATACATAGGTAATGAGGTTTCATTGGCAATTCTTCTTTGATCCATCAAGGTTGTTGAGGGTGAAGAAACTTGCAACACTAGGATCCTAAACCGGATCTGAGTGTCTGCCTTATCTTGTTGTGTGACTAAAGAAAGAGTGAGGGAAGTGCTGTTGATTGTAGAGTCTTTGGTCTTCATATTGAGAGGGTTGAAGGATCGTAAAGAGACAGTATTTCACCTTTACAATACGATTTAGATTTTCATAATGTTTTCATTGATTGACAATGTAGATGTGAGTCAAGTTCTTTTTACCAGATCCCAACAGGCACACCAGAGGTAATAACAAAAAAAATAAAGAAGGTATGCCATCTGGATGTGAGAAAGCATTTTTTCAGCAACAGAGAAATTAATTTCTGGAATGGCTTACCACAAGGTATTATTGATAGTAACTCCCTTTTAACTTTTAAGAAATGGTTGGATCAATATATGATTAAGGTACTGTATATATATATAGTATGACTAACTTTCCTTTTAAGGCAACATATTTTAATGGGTATTTTTGACAATCCTTTGTGATATCCAGGATTTTGTATGTTAGTTTAGGGTTTAGATGACTCAATTATTTATTGTTTTTATTTATTTTGCAACTGCATGTTGCATGAGAAATAGTATGGTTGCTTGACTGTTTGCATGGAAAAAGTTGAGAGTGTGATGAGCCATTCATAGTGAATGGCAAATTCTGTCTTTTTTTTTTTTTGAATGGGACAGCCTTGAAAGGTCCTTGTAGCTTCTAACTGTGTCTATATATTCTTACTTCACTACTTTTATTAATTTTTTATTTGCTTTCTATTTTTCTTGTTTTAGGTATGTATTCCAACAATTTCCTTTTATAAAATTACCATGTTCTTCCCAACTAATCAAATTACCTTAGCTGGGTCTCTCCATTCTTTTTTTTTTTCCTTTTTATAAAATACTCAATCATAGAGTTGAGTATCTGTTTTGTATTCTCTTATACTACTTCCAAGTGCCCTTCTAAAATTCTCTTATTAGTTTCTTATTGCAATGATTTACAATTTATAGCCTCATAATTGCTTCTAATCAATTTCACTCCCTTTACCTCTTTATATGGTAAGATTTGACAGTGGAGATTTCAGTCAAATATTAACTGATCTGAAGAAAATCCTCCTTATTAATCAAGCCTTTCTTCACAGCTATCATCCAATTCAAACATATATTATCATTATGTAATTCTTACTTTAATTTAAAATACAATCTTTTATAATATTTACTATCCTCTCAGCAGGTGTACTTTTCATTGTAGCTCTTTGTCATTATTTGAAACTTCTCATTCTGAAACAGGATCATTACCTAATTTTCATAAGTTCACCAAAACTTCCTATCATTTTCCCAATATTTTCTGAACAATTTCCTCATTATTTTTAATTATCAACCAGGCCAATGACAATAGTTAGTTGAAATATCCCCCTTTACTTAAAAAAAAAAAATATGCCATCAATCTCCCCAAACCATTAATACTTCATTAAACCTATTGACAACTGACAGCCACACCACTGGCTTATTAGGATTCTTTTTACATTTCCTACAAAATTAACATTCTTTGATAAAGTTTTTATCTCCATTTTTTAATTTTTTTTTGCTTCTCTCTCTCTCTCTATGTCCTCCTTCAAAAACAACATCTAGGAGTTTTTTAAAGTTATTACTACTTAGCATGTCCAAATTGAAGATGCAATTTTCTATTTATTATTTTTCCTCTTTTTTTTTTTTTTTTTCATCTTCTATCCACTTAGCTTCATACCAGGTTATTTCCTTTTTTAATCTCTTCACCAATGTTATCCTTAGGTTCCCTGTTTTTTATATATATATATATATATATATATATATATATATATATATATATATATATATATATATATATATATATATATATATATATATATATATATATAATTATATATATATATATATATATATATATATATATATATATATATATATATATATATATATATATATATATATATATATATATATATATATATATATATATATAGTTGGGAGTTGATGAAATTTGCTTCAGCTCTGGGCTCTGGCTCCAGAGTCATTGTCAGCTCTGGAGCCATTGATTTGAGTAGCTCCAGTTTCACCTTTGGTTTAAAGATTATCCTAATTCATATACAGTTGTATTTAGGTAATATAATGCCACCACCCAGGGACATCAGCTCAAATGCAGTTCCATGCAATGAGACTCAAAACCCATTCCTTTTTGATATCATCACCTTTTGAGCTGGGCACAAATTTGCTCGCACAGTGCGTCTTTTTTTTTTTTTTTTTTTTTTTTTAAATCAACAACCAAATTTATAAAACAAAATGTACTCTTCATCAAAAGAAATAAACATTAATTTTAAATTATTTTCAAAATGAATATTTTAAGAAACAGTATGGTTTCAATAAGATCCTCTTTCATTGAGGCTCATAAGTCTGACCAAAGTATTTGAAGGGCCAAAAATAGGCATTCCACACTAACTTTTATTGTTTGCATTGAAGTTACTGTATAAGCAACATTCTGAATTATTTTTTGATAATGTTGAATCAATCACCTTTAAGGCATTTATTTTTGATGATCTATTCATTTTCTCCATAACTGACAAAGCATGAGATGTATCAAGCTTTTATTTAGCACTAGGTGATGCTCCTTTACTATCTATTTTTCCTTCAGTCAGGCATCATTTGGCTTTCAGATCAAGGAATTCTTCATAAGCTGCTTCATCTACAAAATTTAAAGAGGATGATGAAGATTGAAGGTTGGTTTACATTAAGTTCATTAAATACATTAAGTGCTTGGCATTTTTCACTCTTTTTTTCTGAGTTGCTGATTGTTTTGAAGTATTATACTGCTCCATTTGAATTGATATATTAATCAATGCTATCTTTCCTCTACTCAGCTGTACATCATTCAGCGTAATCTGGTACATAGGATCAATATAGATTGCAGCAAGTAAAACTTCATTATTAAGAACTTTCTCTCTTTTTCCCATTGACTCTTTAATTGCATCTGCAGTTGTTTCACCTATTTGAGAAAATGTCTGCATAAGTTTTTACCACTCTTTATAAAAGAGCCAGAGATTAACTCAGCTGCTTGTAATCTTTTAGTTACTAAGAATTTATGATGAAAGAATGCTTTCAAGCCTTTCTACTTCACAACCACTGAAAATCACTCATTGTTATGTCTTGATGAGCCATGTCAATTAATGTATTCTTTAGTTCCAAAAGGCGCTTAATCATTAGGTAAGTACTGCCCTACCTTGTTGCTTGGTCTAAGATACGGTACAAATTTTCCTCCTTTTTATTTTAAAATAGCTTCAACTTTTGGTGTTCATGCAGACACAGCAATTTGATGTCCATTAACTATAAGAGTATGGACATGTTGTGCTTTTCAAACCATCTTCTGATAGTGAACTGCAACATATGTAGAGCACATTGCATGTATACTATTTTTACAGCAGTCAATTCCTATTTTGTTTCTTAAAAATAAAAATTTCTCTAAGATGGTCTCATTGTTATTATTATTTTTCTACTCTCCATAGGTGATAACTATGTCCCTTTCCTTGCTAGTCACAACTTGCCATACACTCTATTACTAAACCCAGTATCAATCATTTCTTTAATATCATTATACTCATCTTTCTCATCACTCTCATCCCATCTTCACGAAATCATCTACTTTCCAGTTTCAGCTTTATTTTTATTCTTTTTATCTTAGTTACTATATATATTCCATAATATTTCATCTTCCTGGACAACTTCTTAGATATTGATACTCTTGATTTTCAAAATGCACAACAATTTATTGCTTGATTCTATTTTGATTTATATAATCTTTAAATTAATATTTAATAATCAATTTCAGATGATAGATACAAAACTAAATATGACAAATCTCTTTATAGTACTTTCTGAAATAATAAAAAAGAACATTAATCTTTGTAAAAAAAATAAGTAACTACAGAAAACCAACACTACTTTCATAATACTAATTTACATTTTCCTTTTTCCTTAAAAACTATTAAAAAAATAAAAGAATAAAAATATATTTTAATATTGATAAATATTACTTTTCCATTAATAATGATTCTTCTGCAGAGTACTCTAGAAATAAGTTCAAAATATGAATTCTACTTTGATTAAAAAATAAAATACTTTGAAATTCAAATTTTAAATTTTCCTAATAAAGTTTTACAAACTTTAAAATTTTTATTAAAGATACATGTTTAAAAAATTCCTAAATTTTTATGCAAATATTTTTAAGTCCAACTGTTGAAAGTAATATTAATCACAGTTTTCCCAGCATTATTATTTATGATACATGCATACTATTGAAAAAAAAATTTTTTTATGAGATCCTCAGAAGAGCAAAAAACATTTTTAAAAAAATAAATAATTTAAACACACATATAAACCACAACAATCAACCTCTTAAAATGCTTGTGACACCTCCTCATATTTTGTTATTTAAGAAATATAGCCTGTACAATAGAAAATGACCAGTTTTGAATTGTTTGACAAGTGTGACTTGAAGGGAAAATATTTTTATGAAACGTGGCCCAAGGTTAATTTAATCATTCTTGTGTTAACTCCATTTGTGTGTTGATTCGTTCATAGCAGCAAAAGGTTTTAAAAAAGGTAATATACTGTAAAATAAACAAGAGGAATTATTTGTCTCCTATAACTTACAAACATTTTTCAAATTATATCAGCCAATCATATTTCACTCAGAAGTTATCATATAATAATATTAATAAAAATTAAAAAATTTCTACTTTAGCTCTTTTTAAAAAGAATGCTTATTAAACTTAAAGAATACTCTAAGGGTAATCACAATAATAATTCAATTTAGCACAATACCTCTATTTTTCACTATATTAAAAATATAAAATTAAAATATGCTAAAATGCATTCTACACATATTTTTACTTCACAGAAAAGTAAAAAACTTATATAATAAAAAGGAAAACCATAAAAAAAAATTTAAAATATTAATACTGTGAAAACAAAATTGACTGTCTTTTTAACTGTTCAATTACTTCTCTTCAAATATGAATCTGGGAATATTTGGACATCTCCATTTTCTAAATTTAAAAAAGTAAATTGACACATACCAAATACGTTTTCATCTCTTTCATATGAAACTGAAAAAAAAGTTGATTTTTTTACATTTATTGCATTATGTTATATAAACTAGACAAAGACATCCTCAGCCTTAGACTAGCAATATAATGATTGGCCTTCTCTATAGCCTACTATTTATGCTTTGTCTAATTTCTAGTATGTATATATATGTATGTATATATGTATATATATGTGTATATATATTTTTTTATATGAGTTTTTCTGTTCATCTAAATACATTACATTTGTGAATTTGGGTAAAAAAATTTTGTTTATAATATTTTCTAATAGAAATGTTCAAATGGCTCATAATTCACGCACACATACATATATATATATATACACACACAAACATATACCGTATACACATATTATATTATATATATATATATATATATATATATATATATTATATATATTATATATATATATATATATATATATACGGTATATATATAGGGACCGACCGGGGCTGGAATTTGGCCGGGGCCGGGGTAATGGCCGGGGTTTCCTAAAATTTGTAAAGTGGTCAAAAGCACTGAAATTTTAGGTTAAGAAAATTAGATATAAGGTTTATTTAATTGTAAGGAAGGAGTAGAATAGGCAACATTCACTTAAATTAATGATTATATGCATTTTCTCTAAAAAAAAAAAAATCAGAAAATCACAGTTTTGTATATTTAAAGTTTAAAAAAAGTAAAAAAATTTAAAAAAAAATTATTCTAATTCATAATAGATTTAACACGTTTACCTAGGTAAGACCAGATCAGTTAAAGTTTAAAATTTAAATGTAAAATATAAATAAAATTTATTAAATCTGTATTTATACATCTATTTTAATTTTTTTCTATGTATCAAACTTGTATCATTTAGCTACATTATTTAAAAATTATTATTTTATTTATACTTTCAGTCAATATGGCTAAAAGATCAGCTTCTGCAGTATTTGAATACTTTACAATGTTTCAGGATAGGCTCGAAATAGCTAAATGTAACATCTGCAGTCAGAAAATTGGAAGAGAACCTCCGGGTGCTACAAGTAAAAAAAATTTCAACCAGATCTTTTTGGAGTATCTAAAATCAAAACACAAAGATGAACATTCACTAGCAGAAAAGGAGCGGTCAAAAGAAACAGAAAAGAAAAAAATCTTAATTTCTTATATTTTGTTTGAAATTTTTTTTTATTATTAGAGCTGAAATTTTCAAAGTATGTGAATTTTTTCACGAAGTTCTGAGTTAATTTTGAGCATTTTTTTGAGTCTATAACGGTTTGAAACTTATTTGGACCCAAGTTGAAAAAAATGAATAACTGGGTCAAACCACTGGTCCACATGAGCTGAAAATTTAGCTGAATACCTTTGCCCCAATTTCTTGCATTGGTGGGAATAGATTTTTGATATCACGTCTAGAAAAAAGTTATAAGCACTTGAAAAAAAATTTGCAAAAATCGTACCCTTCTGGAGGAAAAATTATTTTAAAAAAAAAAATGCTACCTACTATTTTTTTTTATTTGTGAATATTGTTTAGAAGAGGAACAGGGCAACAATTTTTATTTAGTGCATTTTTAAATGCCCTTTGT
This sequence comes from Armadillidium nasatum, assembly GCA_009176605.1. Classification (NCBI taxonomy): domain Eukaryota; kingdom Metazoa; phylum Arthropoda; class Malacostraca; order Isopoda; family Armadillidiidae; genus Armadillidium; species Armadillidium nasatum. Next base: position 8,990 of record SEYY01000947.1, read on the forward strand.
TTGAAGCGAGATATAGCCTCTCAAACTTTGGGAATTTTTGAAGGCTATATCTCAAAACCAACGAATGTCATCGAATAAAGTACATAGAGGAATTTGTAGCCCCACCCCTCCTCTATACACACACCAAAAATAGGAAATGTTATAGATGTATTTTTTAAAAAAGATTTTGTCTGAAAAGGTGGATTTTTTTAGTTCAAAAAATTTTTTTTCCTATAGTTGGTCAGTTTTTGGGTTATAACATTTTTTCTATAACTATGGGAACAAAAGTCTATTAGAGGCTTTTGTAGTCCATATAATTTTGAATAAATAGTCTAACTTTCAGCTCATTCTAAAAAGTGGTTTTGCACCGCCATTCTATTGAAAAAGGGTAAAATTTCCGCAAAAAAAAAAAAAAAAAAAAAACTTTTAACCATAATAGACTCGGAAAAACGCTAGAAATGGACTTTTCTTACTGGTAAAAAATGTATATAACTGAAAGTTTCAGCAGAATCGGATGAAAATTTAAAAAAAAAAAAATTTTTTTTGTACGATTTGCCATTTTAACCCTGGCCGGCAACCCCGGTTTTCCCTGATTTTTGGCCGAAGCCGGGGCCAGTAAAAATGGCCGGGATTGGCCAGGGCCGGGGCCCCGGTCAGTTCATATTATATATATATATATATATATATATATATATATATATATATATATATATATATATATATATATATATATATATATATATATATATATATATATATATATATCAACACCACTCACAGGTCAGGGTGTTCAGGTGTAGAGTCCCTAGTAGACCAGTAGACAAATGATCATGTGCCATGCATTCACGTCTTTCACTGCTATACTACAAGAATATTTAAGTTAAAATCTTTTCTTGAAATAAGTTTTTTTTTTAATTATTAATAAAATACAAAATACAAATGCATGACACAGACAATTATCTATAAGGGGTAGAGCCCCTTATAACCCTGACCAGTGAGTAGTATTATATATAATATATATATATATATATATATATATATATATATATATATATATATATATATATATATATATATATATATATATATATATATAACCTTAAATTACAATATATTGAAGAAAATAATGAACAGCCGAAGGACAAATATAACAACCTGGCATTAAATTATTTTTTCTTTTGTATAAATAAAGAGCCAAAGAATAGTTACTTCACCATTCAGAGTAAAAATATCAGTGTTTTTTATATTTTTTTTATTTTTTATGTATTTGTATTACTTTTCTATAAAGTAAAAAATAGGTATAGAATGCATTTAAATATATTTCGACCTTATATTTTCAATATAGTAAAAAATAAAGATATTGTGCTATATTGATTCCAGGGGTTTTACACCTTGCTAATGGAGTTACCTTGGGAAAGGAGGTTAACTACCTCCCCTTTGTCTTTTCTCCATAAAGTAATGTTTTAAGAGAGCAGGTGGATGAAATACAAGTACAATATATATATATATATATATATATATATATATATATATATATATATATATATATATATATATATATATATATATATATATATATATATATATATATATATTTAAGACTAAAGAAAATTTGGAAGCTACCGGTATACTGTTCATTGAACACCATAATAGTTCTCCAATTAAAATTCTAGGGCCCTATTATTGTCTTCCCAATACCCAACAACGCATTTTGTTATAGAATGAATTTAATAAACCGAAGTTTCTCTTCCATAACAGTCCGATCTTTCTGTTATTAATTGCACATGCAATTTACTAATATTATTTATTTATTTTTTTATAACGAATATTTCATAATTGTCATCTGAGGAACCTCCGCTGAAAGTTTGATGAGGTTTATGCTCTTTGCTGCACGGACACGGTGACGCCGCGGAAATTGTTGTTTCTCCACAAAGAATCGTTAAAGTGAAAGATATCAAAGTTTAATTAATCCTGTAAGGAAAGCATTGAAAAAATTAATTAGTAGTTTTTGGTTAATATGCTTTGGTCTGATATATATATATATATATATATATATATATATATATATATATATATATATATATATATATATATATATATATATATATATATATATATATATATATATATATATATATATATATATATATATATATATATATATATATATATATATATATATATATATATATATATATATATATATATATATATATATATATATATATATATATATATATATATATATATATATATATATATATATATATATATATATATATATATATATATATATATATATATATATATATATATATATATATATATATATATATATATATATATATATATATATATACTATATATATATATATATATATATATATATATATATATATATATATATATATATATATATATATATATATATATATATATATATATATATATATATATATATATATATATATATATATATATATATATATATATATATATATATATATATATATATATATATATATATATATATATATATATATATATATATATATATATATATATATATAATCATCTGGTGGGCTAAGACCGGAGGTCTACCGAATTCCACCGGAGTTGGAAAAAAAATTATCCTGGTCGATGGAGACCTACATAACTAGATACACAGCGTTTGAAAGAATGCAAGTCAAAGGAAGTTGGGAAAACAGAAAAAGGGAGTAAGTTCCAGACTATACCAGTAAAGTATATGTAAGATTGAGCATAGCGTTTAGGTATGGGATCTGAGAGTTGGACAGAAAAAGGAGGAGACTGTGTAGAAAGGCGTGTCGCACAAGCTCTTCTCAATGGAAGAGGTATGAGACCAAAGAGTTCAGAAGAGCAGTGTTCGTTGTAATAGCGATAATGTAGAGAGTGAAGCAACAATTCGACGGACAGAAAGGGACTGGAGGGAGTTAGTAAGAACAGAAAAGTTGATGAGACGAAAAGATCTAGACTCCACCTTCTCCATGAGAGCTGTGTGAGTGAGACCTCCCCAGATGTGTGAAGCATACTCCATACAAGGACGAACAACATCACTGGTGTGACGTGAAGTAATTACGAAGGCGTCTCAGAACACCCAACCTCTTAGAAGCTTGTTTAGAAAGAGAAATAATATGATCTTTCCAAGAAAGATCACTAGAAAAAAATACACCGAGAATATTAAAAGCAGATGAAGGCTTGAGTTGTGTGTTTCGAAGAAGATATCATAGTTGTGTGGAAGATTGTGTCGAGTGGAGAGATGGAGAAACTGATTTTTGAGGCATTGAGAACAACCATGTTTTCTTTGTCCCAATTTGAGAGACGTGAAAGATCAGAGGTTAGTTCCTCTGAAAGAAGGATAAATACAGAAAGAGGGAAGTATAGAAATCATAGCCTTATGTCAGACTCTATCGAAGGCTTTCGATATATCCAGAGCCACAACAAAGGATTCACCGAAATGCCGAAGAGCGGAGGACCAAGAGTCACAGAGAAGGGAAAGAAGATCACCAGTAGAGAGTTCCTTAAGAAAGCCATACTGGCGACCAGAGATAAGATTAGAAGAATTGAGATGTTTCCAAATCTTCCTGTTAAGGATAGATTCGAAAACTTTAGAAAAAATGGAGGTCAAAAAAATGGGACGGTAGTTGGAGGGTTGGGAGGGATCCCCTCATCCTCGGCATGGGTTGAATGAGCGCACGTTTCCAGGAAGAAGGTAAGGTTGAAGTAGTGGGATAAAAAAGAAACAGTTTACCAAGGGAGGGTGCAAGCCTTCTTGGTATTTAGCTCTTAGAGAGCAGAATGACGTCTTAAGAAGAAATTCTAATTTTAGGCATAAATTAGTTGGTGTGGTTGAAGGAGAAGGAATATAGCTCTGGAATCGTCTAAAGTTGAATTAGAGGCAGAAGTTTGAGCGAAGAGTTCAGCTTTAGAGGAAGGTAAAGCAGAAGTTGTGCCATCGGAAGATACTAAAGGAGGGAAAGAGGAAGAAACAAAGTTAGAGTTGACATTTTTTTGCAATGCCTGAAAGAGTGTTAGGAAGAGGAACCAGAAAGATTATTGCATTTTCTATTTCTATTTTGCATCTTTCTATTTTTCACCAAGGTACAAAATTAATTTTTAGGAATTTTGGTAGGAAAAGTGAGAGTATTTTTAAAGACATCAGAGAGACACATTGCTATTCAATTCTTTTTTTATTTCACACCAAATAGACGCCACTTTGAACAAATATTCAAAGTCATTCGGAATTTTAAAATCGACGAAAATAGTTATAAAACTATTATTTCATAGACTTCATTACAGTAAGTGAAAACTTCGAATTTGCTCTTTCTGAAGTAGTTCTTGAAAAAATACAATCTGACACCTTGAATATTATGAACTGCAAGAACGATATAATGGAGCAGATTCCTTTACTTTGATAAAAGCAAATGCAGCAAATGGGTTATCAAATTTTATTACTTTTCTTAGTACACTACAATTTCTTTACACACACAATACTTTGATTTATCCACATCAAGATGTGGTCTTCGAAAATATGTCTCCATAACTCTGAAGTCTCAATCCCAAACTCGTTGGTCAAATAAAATGGAGACTGTTAAACTCTGTCTGTATCTACACCTTGACAAAGTAATTAACGCATTAAGGGAATTTTTACGGTAATCCTTTTTCAAAATCGGGACTAAAACACATGTTTATTTTCACTTGAAAACTATCAAAAACTTTAAATTTGTTTTAACGTTTCTTTATTTGGAATAAAGGATTTAAGTCACATATGTAAACAAACTAATACAAAATAAACATGCACTACAACGAAGAAGGACCGTTATTTATGAAGAAAGAAGTCAAAGATGCTTTTATAACATTTAACCCGACATTCTCGAATTTCTCAGGGAAAACCTCCATCGAAACTCACTTTTTCGAGACCCGTCGCCTGGAAAAATAAAATAAAAGCTTCTTCGGAAACCTTTTTCACCAAGGACGTTAGCGGAAACCAACTGATCGGACTGTCGTCTTCACTTAGAAGAGGGACATCGGGACTTCATTTTTGTTAAATCTGTTAAAAAAAAAAAATAAATAAATAGCAAATAAGGATAAATTTGCAGGAGAAATTTTGAAGTCTATTTAAGATTTGCTATCAAGAAGAAAACGTATGTAGTAAGTATAGAAAATAAGATTTCTGAATGACGATAATATTAATAATAACAATGAAAAAATCATAATGAAATTATACTAATAATAATAATAATAATAATAATAATAATAATAATAATAATAATAATAATAATAATAATAAAATTGATAATTATAATAATATTAATAAAAATACAGTAATAACAATGAACACAAAATAATAATAATAATAATAATAATAATAATAATAATAACGAAAATAAAAAATAACAGTAATTTATAATAAAATAGCAATAATTGTGATAAAAAATGACAATGATTTATAATGATAAATCGATTATAATTGTGATACAATAATAATAATAATAATAATAATAATAACAATAATAATAATAATAATAATAATAATAATAATAATAATAATAATAATAATAATAATATAGGAATTCCATATCAGTCTTTGATTTAATAAAAGTTTTGCCTTCAATTTCAAAAGGTGTGAAAAGTTATTTTTTGAAGATTGTTTTCATGAATAATTTTAGGGAAACTAAACAGTCTACAACAGAAGTAGAAAGTGTATTTATAGTAATTTGCCAATTTCGTCTCTGTACTTGAGACATTTTCAGAGAGAGTTTTTTCTATTGAATGAGTGTGATTTAGCTTAAGTATATATATATATATATATATATATATATATATATATATATATATATATATATATATATATATATATATATATATATATATATATATATATATATATATATATATATATATATATATATATATATATATATATATATATATATATATTATATATTATTATTATTATTATTATTATTATTATTATTATTATTATTATTATTATTATTATCGGTGACTTCTTGTTTCGGTTCCGAGAAGGATTTCCAACCTGACACTGATTTACTTTCCTGTTCCGGGTTCCGACTCAAGCCGTTCTACAGGCCTGGTACAGTATATTAAAGTAAAGATATAAATAAAATTATAATAATTCAATCCAATGTTAAATATAATCAAAATATATGGTAAAGGTTAAGCAGATTTCTGGATTTCGATATATCGAAAAATAAACATATCGATAGCTAAAGACCTGCTTTATATTTAATATACAATGTAACATTAACTATAACTAGCTTGACTTAACATAACTAGAATTAACCTAGCCTAACCTACCCAGACTTAACATAAAATAACCAATGTAACTAATAACTAAACCATTTTTATTCCAAACATTGATATATAGATTTTGATTTTATTTTTTAAAGTTTAGCATCGATCAGAGTAGTTCAAAAATAAGTCTCCTAAATAGATTGCAAAAATAAAGTATATAAAATTTATTACAAAAGACAAATAAATGAATAAATAAATAAATAAATATTTGAATGGTTTTATTTTAATTTTATTTTAGTTATCTATTAAATTAGTTTTCTTTACAGTGATAAAAAACTTTAGTTTTAAGGAAACTAATTTAAAACTCTTTCGTTTATATATATATATACACACATATATATATATATATATATATATATATATATATATATATATATATATATATATATATATATATATATATATATATATATATATATATATATATATTGGCGGCGATAAGGCCTTTCAGACCTCAGGATGCGGGGCCCCAAGGATTTTTGGGAGCCCCCCGACGGAAACCCTTATGTGTGAGTATAAAAAGAAATCCTTAGAGAAAAAACAAAGCTTATATATATATATATATATATATATATATATATATATATATATATATATATATATATATATATATATATATATATATATATATATATATATTATTTACAGCAAAATATTTTCCTTATTTGAAGTTATAAGTGGAAAACAAATGTAATGGTGTTTACACACATTCCGGTATGCCTAGGTATATTTGTGCACATAAACCGGTAAGTGTATAGCCACTTTTTCGTTCATGTTGCCTTTAGAAGTCGAGTAAAACGGAAAATTCTGACATCCGCACGTGTCGTTATACCGATACGTGTGTAACAAGCTTTAGTAATAAACATTCTTTTTCTTAGAATCAATAAATTCATATATGAAAATGGAGTAAGAGGTATAGTTGGAGTTCAATTGGAAGCTGGAGTTGAATAACTTTAAATTTACGGATTTAAAACCGGAGAATTTTAAAACGATAGATCCGAAGTTGAGTGAAATTTTAAAATGGCAGAACTGTAGCCGAAAAAAATAAATAAATAAATAAAATAAAATAAATTACAGCTACTCAGCCGTGAGGCTTCAAACATTCAAACAAAGATTAAAAATAGTCCACACTCATGTTCTCCACTCCGCAGGGCCCACCTTCTTTACTATACCCAGTTTTATTTATATGGGAAGAAACTACTGAAGGCATATGCTGTAAAGGGTGCATATACCTACTAAAAATAAAAACGGGTTGAAAAGACGTACGTACATTAAAAATTTGAAAAAGGTTGCAAGAGGATTAAGAAATGATGGGGGGAGAGGAGAACAATTAAAACGAGATACGATCATGAGAGATAAATAAGAATTTACAAGACTCTTCCAGTAGATTATAATGAGTTCACGTAAAATCTTGGACTAAAGTAGGACTATAAATAACTCTGGCATTATATAAGAGAAAATTAACTTTATCCCTCTCACTCAAAAGATCACATAATCAGAAGGCAATTGAAGCTTTCACCTTTTTTGAGAACGAGGCTTTTATTCAATTCTTCTTCATTTATCATAATATACATGCACTTGTTCTTCCTAATCATGTGTTGACAGTTTGTGTTTCGAAATTCGTCCCATATTACAAGCAAGTTATATATATATATATATATATATATATATATATATATATATATATATATATATATATATATATATATATATATATATATATATATATATATATATATATATATATATATATATATATATATATATATATATATATATATATATATATATATATGGGATGGAGTGAAGTATCGGTATCGGTATCGGCAAGTATCGGCATATTTTCCGATACCGGTATCGGTATCGGCTTTTTCAGTATCGGTATCGGCAAAAAATTTGTATAGGAGTAAAGTATTGGTATCGGTAGTAGTATCGGCAAGTATCGGCATATTTTCAGGCATCGGGTATCGGGTATCGGCTTCGGGGATTTTTTAGGTATCGGTATCGGTATAGGTAAAATTTTTGGTATCACTCCATCCCTAATATATATATATATATATATATATATATATATATATATATATATATATATATATATATATATATATATATATATATATATATATATATATATATATATATATATATATATATATAATATATATAGATATTAATACACTCAGCGTCGTTTCCCCCAATATTGTAAGGTGGCGTCAACTGGAGGTCACTCAGCCCATATCTGAGCACTAGAAGACAAACATCTGATAGGTGTTTCAGTCCCTATGCAGCTTTCTAAGAAATCCCTTGATTATATATATATATATATATATATATATATATATATATATATATATATATATATATATATATATATATATATATATATATATATATATATATATATATATATATATATATGAGTACTGTCAAGGAGTTGTTAAGGGATAGAGGGATGAATTGGGAGGAGGATGTGCGGTTGACAGAGGATAGGATTGAATGGAAATGATTGGTGAAGACACCACCCCACGATTATAGGAAGGGTTGTAGGCATAATATATATATATATATATATATATATATATATATATATATATATATTATATATATATATATATATATATATATATATATATATATATATATATATATATATTAGCAACAAGTCCTTTTGAGGAAGCCATTTCTGAAAAAAAATGGAAAATATCCCAAATCGTAGAAATGGAAAAGTAGTCGACAATATCAGCATCACTCACGGGTCGGGGGGTACGGGGGGAAGAGCCCCCCGTAGACATATGCATGGTATAATACCCAATTAAAGTTTTTTAGCCCAAAAATTCTCGTAAAAAAACATTTTTTAAAACATCTTACTTTGAACCAAAGTAAAAATTTTGTGGATCCTCAAATTGCACCTTACACCCAAAATATAGAGGCTACTTGGAGTTTACTTAAATATAAAAATTAAAAAAGTATATATATATATATATATATATATATATATATATATATATATATATATATATATATATATATATATATATATATATATATATATATATATATATATATATATATTTTTTTTATTATTTTTTCAATTTTTTTTCAGAAATGGCTTCCTCAAAAGGACTTGATATATATTATATATATATATATATATATATATATATATATATATATATATATATATATATATATATATATATATATATATATATATATATATATATATATATATATATATATATATATATATATATATATATATATATATATATATGAACGGTGTAGTTACTGGCACGCTCAAAAGCCTCAAAAGCTATATATAGATGTAGTCATTACACTGCAAAAATTGTCCTAACGAATCGTTGGGACAAATGACAAAATGTCAGAACACATTTTTTTTTCAGTTATTTTCTTATTAGAAAATAAAACTGTGAAGCGACTTTCTTATAACATGTCTTTTCTCTATGAAAATATTACTGTGACATTTTTGCCACTTGTCCCAACGATTTTTTAGGACAATTTTTGGCTGTGTATGAAAATTGAATTGCCAATCCTTTATAAAGAAGTTGAGAAAACGCGTAATGCAAACCTCAACTGGACTAATTTATATACCCAATATTGTATACTTGCTAAGTTTAGAAAATGTGCACCAAATGTCTTTTTTCACATAATAAACTTGTTGCCAAAGGTCTACCGTATGAACTGTCACAACAACAAAACGATGACAGTACACCTTGCCGTCTACCGTGGCACAAACAGTATAGTGATTGACCCACGTGTTAGAGGGTGAAAGTTCGATCCCACTTGCAGACCCTTTGTGTGCAATATCTAGAAAACTTCCTCTCCTCGAATGGTGAAATGTGAAGCTCAAAAAAAAAAAAAATTTACAGTGAGTTAATTCGGTGATATTTAACATTGCATGTAGAATATTAGTGAAATTTTTGCACTTTTCCAAAGAAAGCGATACACTATGGAAATTATATAAATAATTAAATATGGGTTTCTCCTTTATTCAAAGTCACCTTGTTTTGATATCTAAATTCTAAGAATTCTTTCAAAATGCACTTAAGATAAATAATCTATTATTACACGATTTCGGCATTTATATTACGTAAGTGTTCAACTTTTAACAAACTGATCTCATTCATAGTTTTATATATATATATATATATATATATATATATATATATATATATATATATATATATATATATATATATATATATATATATATATATATATATATATATATATATATATATATATATATATATATATATATATATATATATATATATATATATATATATATATATATATATATATATATATATATATATATATATATATATATATATATATATATATATATATATATATATATATATATATATATATATATATATATATATATATATATATATATATATATATATATATATATATATAGTAAAACCATTTAGAAAATATAAAGAATCATTCAAGTGCTAAAACCCAAGTAAATTCAGAAGGGCATAAAGATGCCTCGGTATCTACAAAGAATTTCAAATAGATAATATTGAATTAGCGTGTCAATGTAGGTGAACAAATGCTTGTTGCGAAGCATATTCTAAAAAATAGACAAAAATTAGTACTTATAATTTCTACCTTAATAATTTATGACACCAATGATATCGCTATTCGAGGTAGCTCTGCAGATACCGACAATTTTTTCGATTTGATTAAATTCAGAGGAAAAACTGGATATGCTGTTCTTATGGAACATTTTAAATCAAGCGGAGCAAAGCCAAATACACATCACCTATGATTCAGAATGAACTCATATTTATTTGTGGAAAATTGATATGTAATCAAATTGTGAATGAAATGAACAATTGTAAATAGTTCGACCTTTTAGCAGACGAGACAGCAGACATATCCGGGACAGAACAGCTATGGAATGATATTCCCTTCATTGATGAGGATCTCAATGTACATGAAGAATTTCTAGCCTTCATTACTCTTGAAAAACTAAAAGCTGAAGATATAGCAAGAGCTATATTATGTACTACGCGAGATATATACAATTAAATATGAGTAAGCTTGTTGGATATAGGTTTGATGGGTACTCCACCACGGCTGGCAAAAAAAATGGAGTTCAAAAGTTTATAAGAGATCAGTACCTTAAAGCCAAATTTTTTCATTGTAGTTCTCATCGTTTAAATTTAGTAAGTAATAACCTAAATGCTATTTCGGAATTTCAAAGCACTGAATTGTAAAACAAGTTATAATATTTTTCATGAAAGTACGTAACCCAGGAATTTGATAGCAAAAATGCCATTGTTATGCGAAACACGATGGTCTGTCCAGTATAAGTAAATTAGGGTACTTTTTGAAAATTTTAGCCAAATGAACTTATCATTAGAAAAACTCTTTTCTGATTCAGATGTAATGCAAGCCACACGAACTGCAGCATGTCAGCTTTCATCAGCAGCAGGAAGTCCTACATTTCTCATCCGTTTAATAATCATGACGAAATATAGTTCATGTCTGGGGCCTGTAGCAAATATTCTACAAACTAAAGTAATAAATTTGGATGACGTTCACTGTCACATAGAAAAATTTGAATATTTTAAAAACCGATAAAAGGGAAAGTAATGCTGAGTCTGTTTTTAAAGGAATTTTTTTTAAAAAAGTTAAGATATTTTGTGAAGATTTTTCTTTACCACGTACAGTATCCCCAAAAAAAATCACAGCCTCAGGGACATCAAAAAGTTCTGATGAGAGTTGCACTATTTATGCCTTATCTTGATTATTCATTTCACCTCTGAGTATAAGATTTTAGGAACACAATATAACATCTACCTTTCTTTGCATTTTTGCACCGAGTTAGTATAAGAAAATTAACCAAACCAGAATATTTTTTTAAAAAATTGAGTTCATTATCACCGAATATAACTTGACAACCTATTTATATAAGCAGAACCAGAATCTTGGTTTAACTTCTAAAAGGAATCAGATAAGGGACAAATAGATCAGAAAATGTGTTACAGCACATTACTCAAATCATTGCACATTTTTCCCAGCAGTTACACAAGCAGTCAAAGTACTTCTCGCACATCCACCAACTACTTGTATAATTGAAAGGTCGTTTAGTACCTTGCGACGTGTTAAAACGTGGCTAAGATCAACTATTTCCAACAAAAGATTAAATGGGCCTTGCTTAAAAAGTATTCACAGGGAAAAAAAAATTTTCATGTCAAAAGCATCAGTTGATAGAGGAAATTAAAACTGATTTTGGAAAAGAAAAAAGAAATATTCAATTCTTATTTTCAAACTAAAACGAAAACACTTTTTTAATAATATAAGACCTCTTACTAGTTATATTCATTTTGAAATAAAACTTTTCGTGAATCATGAAATATTTATAAATATTGGGAGTATGTGTGGATTATCATTTTCTATTATTATTAAAGACTTCGAATACATTATACTATAAGGGAATATATATATATATATATATATATATATATATATATATATATATATATATATATATATATATATATATATATATATATATATATATATATTATATTATAATTATTTTATTTATTTTTATTTTTTTATAAATATATATTATATATATATATATATATATATATATATATATATATATATATATATATATATATATATATATATATATATATATATATATATATATATATATATATATATATATATATATATATATATATATATATATATATATATATATATATATATATATATATATATATATATATATATATATATATATATATATATATATATATATATATATATATATATATATATATATATATATATATATATATATATATATATATATATATATATATATATATATATATATATATATATATATATATATATATATATATATATATATATATATATATATATATATATATATATATATAGTGTGTGTGTGTGTGTGTGTGTGTGTGTAGTGTTTCTCAAGGATCTGTCCTATCTATCTCCAACACTTTTTCTGCTTTTCATTAATGACCTTCTCTCTGTTACTTCATCTTCCTTCCACTCCTATGCTAATGACTCCATCCTTCATTACTCTTTTCAGTTTGAAAAACGCCCCTCCCAACAACAGTTAATAGACACAAGGAAGCAACCAACCTCTGATCTATCTCGCATTTCTAATTGTGGCAGCAGAGAAAACATGATCGTTTTCAATGCAACCAAAACTCAATTCCTCCATCTTTCTCCACGGTATAACCTTCCACACAACAAAGACATCTTCTTCCAAAAAACACAACTCAAGCCTTCATCTCTCCGTAATATTCTCGGTGATTCTTTTTCTCGTGATCTTCGTTGGAAAGATCCCATTACCTCTCTTTCCAAACAAGTTTCAAAGAGGTTGGGTATTCTGAGGCGTCTTCAGAATTTCTATATACCACCTCAGTTGCTTGCTCTTTATAAGGGTTGTTGCTCTCCTGTGTATGAAATACGCCTCACACATCTGGGATGGTTCTACTCATACAGCTCCCCTTGAATAGGTGGAATCTAGGGCTTTTCGGCTTATGAACTCTCCTGTTTTCACTAATTCTCTCAAGTCTCTTTCTGCCCGTCGAATTGTTGAATCACTCTCTCTAAACTATCACTATTACAATGGACATTGTTCTTCTAAACTCTCTCTTCGCATACCTTTTCCATTGAGAAGGGATAGTGCGACACATCTTTCTTCACATTCTGATCCTTTCTCTGTCCAACTCTCTGATCCCAGATTTAACCGCTTTGCTCAATCTTACATGCACTCTACTGGTAAAGTCCACTCCCTTCATCTATATCCCCAACTTACTATGACTTGTACATCTTCAAACGTCGTGTATCGGTACATATCAGCTTTTAATTTGACCAGGTTTCCGGTTTTTTTTCCTAATTCTGGTAGAAATATTAATAGGTCTTTGGCCTTTGCCTACAAAAGGTGAAATATATATATATATATATATATATATATATATATATATATATATATATATATATATATATATATATATATATATATATATATATATATATATATATATATATATATATATATATATATATATATATATATATATCAGCGTAATATAATTATTTATATAAAAAGACTATTTATGAGTATATGCAGGTATATATGTATATATATATATATATATATATATATATATATATATATATATATATATATATATATATATATATATATATATATATATATATATATATATATATATATATATATATATATATATATTATATATTATTTTTTTTTTTTTTTTTTTTTTTTTTTTCTTTTATTCTCTCTCTCTCTCTCTCTCTCTCTCTCTCTCTCTCTCTCTCTCTCTCTCTCTCTCTCTATATATATATATATATATATATATATATATATATATATATATATATATATATATATATATATATATATATATATATATATATATATATATATATATATATATAGTCAAGTAGAGGTAACGGTATTGGTATAAACCAGCATTTGCCAACCTGGATCCAAATGGACCCCCATGAGACATCAGAAGCTTTGAGAGGGTCTTGAAGGAAAAAATATTTATTTAATATATGAATATCACATATGAGTATATGAGGGTTCACATACGTAAAGTTAGGACCCAGGGGGTTCACATACGTACAGTTAAGACCCAGGGGTTCCCATACGTAAGGTTCACAAGGGATCCAGAAGTAAAATGAGTTTGAGAACTCCTGATATAAACTGTTTATTCGGCAATTTTTGAGGTACGTTAATCGGTATCGAAAAATTGTGCAAGCATAGATATATATCGGTGAAAACGTTCGATACCAAACCAATACCAACACCAAAATCCTATTTGCATAAAACTAGAAATATTTAAATATTTTCGAATTAAAACTGAGATCTTTCACAGTTCATATTTCATTGTTTGTATTCTTCTTACTTTATATCAAAGCTGAAAGATATAAGTCTGAAGTCGATATTAGGGGTCTGAAGTCGATATTCGGTGTCTGAAGTTGATATTCGGTGTCTGAAGTCGATATTCGGTGTCTGAAGTCGATATTCGGAGTCTGAAATCGATATTCGGTGTCTGAAGTTGATATTCGGTGTCTGAAGTCGATATTCGGTGTCTGAAATCGACATTCGGTGTCTGAAGTTGACACTCCTGGTCTGAAGTCAACATTCGGTGTCTGAAGTCGATATTCGGTGTCTGAAATCGACATTCGGTGTCTGAAGTTGACACTCCTGGTCTGAAGTCAACATTCGGTGTCTGAAGTCGATATTCGGTGTCTGAAATCGACATTCGGTGTCTGAAGTCGACATTCGATGTCTGAAGTCTATATTCGTTGTCTGAAGTCGATATTCCGTGTCTGAAGTCGACATTCGGTGTCTGAAGCCGATATTCGGGGTCTCAAGTCAACATTCGATGTCTGAAGTCGATATTTGGTGTTTAAAGTCGACATTTGGTATCTGAAGTCGACATTCGGGCTCTGAAGTCGACATTCGGGTCTAAATCGGAAGTACAAAGTATATTCAACTCTCTTCTCCTTAGCAAAAATAAGTTCAAGAATTTGCTTTTTATATATTAATTTTGAGTCAGATCGACAGACTTACTCTAAAGACTCTGGAATATATATATATATATATATATATATATATATATATATATATATATATATATATATATATATATATATATATATATATATATATATATATATATATATATATATATATATATATATATATATATATATATATATATATATATATATATATCGCAGTGATGGGAGAATCCGGCAACTTTCAAATCGATTCCGAATCTGAATCGAATCCGAATCCAGCCATTTTGGAATTTCTCAAACCCGAATCCGAATCCGGATTCGGATTCGCACATCATATATATATATATATATATATATATATATATATATATATATATATATATATATATATATATATATATATATATATATATATATATATATATATATATATATATATATCCTTTGGTGAGCAAAGGCCAGAGGCCTACCAATCACCACCAGAGGTGGGAAATTCTTCGTACGGTCATATTGAAAACTAAACATACCCCGATATAAGGTATTTGAAAGCGTGTATGTTAATTAAAGGAAGTTGCGAAAATAGACAAATGGAATGATTTTCAGACTTTACAAGTGGAGTTCAAGTAAGACTAAGCATAGAGATTAAGTTTAGTGTCAGAAAATTGGAAAGAAAAAGGATGAAGCTGTGTAGAAAATCGTGAGGTTTACTCACCAACAGAAAAAGATACCGAGAAAGTTAGTAACGCAAAATGGGTGATGATAAGAAGAAATCTCTACATTCCACCTTTTCAAGGAGAGCTGTGTGAATGAAATACAAGAATGAATAACCCTCTATAAAGTAAAAGCAATTAGAGTGGAGTGAATAAGTTTCAAAATCACCTCATAACAACCAATCTCTTAGAAACTTGTTTAGAAAGAGAAAAAATGTGATCCTTCCTAAAAAAGATCCCGAGAAAAAGATACTTCGAGAATATTTAGGACATTTAAAGGTTTGAGTTGTGTGTTTTCGAAGATGTGATAGTTGTGTGGAATATTATGTAGAGTAGAAAGATGGACGTACTGAGTTTTTGGGGTACTGAAGCGACTGTTTTCTCTGCCCCATAAAGAAATTCAAGAACGATCAGAGGTTAGTTTCTCCAGGGCTACTTCCATAGTGATAGTAATTGTTGTTGAGTGGGATGAGCTTCAAAATGAAAGGATTAAGGAAGGGTAGTGTCATCGGCTTAGGAGTGGATTAGTAATGAAGTAATAGAGAGAAAGTCACTAATGAATAGCAGAAAAATATTTGGGGATAGAATGGATATCTGAGTAACACAACTATTAACAAACTTAAAGGATGAACGGTGGACGTCTATACCAACTGTTAAAAATACCGAAATAGGGAAGTTTAGAAATCGGAGCTTTGTGTCGTTCTATTGAAGCCTTTTTAATACGTCTAATGCCACAGCTAAAGATTTACAGAAACGCCATTAAGCAGAGTACCAAGAGTCAAAGAAAAAATATAGATCACTAGTAGAGTATTCCTTACGAAATGCGACACTCCTTCATTACACTATTAGAAATAAATGCAATTGATACTTCTTTATCTGAATTCAACATTAATTAAAGTAAAATATTTGTAAAAATTCCATGTTAAAATAAAAGTAAATATAAGAACAGAAAATAATAAACATAGAGTTTGCAATATTCACACAAAATTGATGTGAGTGAATGTTACTCCTCTTGCTGCGAGGGCGACGCAATGGTGGTGGAATGGAAAGGTCAATGACCTCGAGCACCTGCCAATATAAGACCTATAGAAAAGATATTGTGTGCCAAAGTCACACGGCAGATATAGAGGGTCAAATACAATTCTAGAATCCGAATCCGAATCAGCGAAAAATACTTCGAATCCGGATTCAGATTCGTCCATTACTGATATATATATATATATATATATAATATATATATATATATATATATATATATATATATATATATATATATATATATATATATATATATATATATATATATATATATATATATATATAGAGAGAGAGAGAGAGAGAGAGAGAGAGAGAGAACTTAGTAACAAGGCGTAAACGTTAGGAGACAGATCTTTTTGTGGCAATCTGGAGTGCTAATTTGGGGTGGAACATTTCTTTGGACTTAATTAAGTGCCCGCAATAGTAGATATCTTTTTTCTACCTCACTAACAATGGGATCAGTTCAAGATTTCTTTGGACATTATACTCGTGGAATGCCTACGGGCAGGTTTGGTAGGCACTCTCACTCTGCTTTCGTTCCTTCACTTATTCCACACATTATACATTACAAATATATTTCTACTTTACATTTTAAACTAAAAAGAATGCAAAGAGTACTGCTTCAGGAAAGCTATAGCCCGAGTGTCGACTTCAATAGAAAGCCACTCATTCATGAACTTTCCTCCCTCCTCTCCCTTCCATTATTGTTTGGGAGATGGTACTCTCCGGAGTAGACAATGAATTGCTAAATTATTCTGGTGTTTTGTCTTATAATTTTATGCAACAATAGCTTTCTCGTTTTTAATTTCCACTTTCTTTAGCATTACTTTTTTCTGTTCTTGGCCGAAATTTCAAGCTTCAGAGCTCCGACAACTAACGCTCTATATTGTTCCTTCTAAATGCCTTCATCCTCAGTTTTTACCCAAAAGACGATATTGAAGGTATATGGTCTACGACTTTCTCTTTGTTACAAATATTTGGATTCTTTCGAATATTCTTCATTATGACTGGCCCTCTTACCAATCTACATCTAAATTCGTTCTTTTTATTTATTTCCTAACTACAGATTTCTTCACGCCTTCCTAAATGCTTTATCTTTTCATCTAGTCTAATAGATTCTCTGTCCAGATCTTTGAATAAAATCTAAACATTATACGATATCTAATCTATCAACTACAAATATACTCTATTAGTAAACGTCTTGAACACTCCTATCTTCTATTTTACTCATTTAATTTGAGTCTTTGACACACGTAGGATATTCGCAGAACTTTGTAAGATAGATCACCCTTTTTTCTATATCATTTTACCGGAAAACATTCGTGTACATATGACAAACTAAACACGAATAACAAACATTCGCTTAAATGACTCATCCACACATGCGGTGTTTGACGATTTGTCTTGAAAAGTTTGTTTGAAAAGTTCGGGAAATACCGCATGTGTTTAGCTGCATTAACAGAAAACTTACCGATATCAAGATTACGGGCCCCGATTCCCCAGTTCTATCCCCAACACTGCAGTAAATAATTTTGATGTAATTGTATACCTTTCTGTCTTATTCCCCTCGTTTGATTTGTACTGTATCACTCTCTTCAATATATATATATATATATATATATATATATATATATATATATATATATATATATATATATATATATATATATATATATATATATATATATATATATATATATATATATATATATATATATATATATATATATATATATATATATATATATATATATATATATATATATATATATATATATATATATATATATATATATATATATATATATATATATATATATATATATATATATATATATATATATATATATATATATATATATATATATATATATATATATATATATATATATATATATATATATATATATATATATATATATATATATAATATATATATATATATATATATATATATATATATATATATATATATATATATATATATATATATATATATATATATATATATATATATATATATATATATATATATATATATATATATATATATATATATATATATATATATATATATAGAGAGAGAGAGAGAGAGAGAGAGAGAGAGAGAGAGAGAGAGAGAGAGAGAG
Organism: Armadillidium nasatum; assembly: GCA_009176605.1. Taxonomy (NCBI): domain Eukaryota; kingdom Metazoa; phylum Arthropoda; class Malacostraca; order Isopoda; family Armadillidiidae; genus Armadillidium; species Armadillidium nasatum. Next base: position 28,782 of record SEYY01000947.1, read on the forward strand.
AGAGAGAGAGAGAGAGAGAGAGAGAGAGTTAGCTAATATATATATTATATATATATATATATATATATATAATATATATATATATATATATATATATATATATATATATATATATATATATATATATATATATATATATAGATAGAGAGAGAGAGAGAGAGAGAGAGAGAGAGAGAGAGAGAGAGAGAGAGAGAGAGAGAGAGAGAGAGAGAGAGAGCTCCATATATATTATATATATATATATATATATATATATATATATATATATATATATATATATATATATATATATATATATATATATATATATATATATATATATATATATATATATTAAATATTTACCTTAGTTAGTATTAATATAGTTCGTTTTCTTAAGCGGAAGGGTGTGGTAAACAGACAGAATTTACTCTAGTGGAGAATGCGAAGTGGATAAACGGTACTATTTTGTTAAAATTTTTTACAGTATCAGGTTTTAAATTAAATCATATTTTTATGCTCTCCGGTAATATATTATTTATTCCCTGATTTATTGTAGTATTTAAAGATTACATATAATATAAATATAACTTTATGCAGTAAGTTTTCAGTTTTGGATAGAAAAACGAGCGCATACGATAAAAGCCGACGAGAATCGAGCATATGACGTCAGAGGCTGGCACGGGGCCTCAATAGTGTGTGCACGGGAGCACAATATCTTTCTTATGCTCAATCTGTTAATTTTATCAAAATTTTAACTTTAAATCCCCCTTGGGTGGCCTGGGAACTTTGGATTTATGTTTCCCTGACCAGAACATCGTTGTGTGGAGTCTCCTAGCGTAAGTACTTTGCAAAATACTTATGATTCCTGATAAATAATTCTGTTCGGCATTAGAAATCGATTTGGGCTTGCAAGGAGTGGTTAGTGAGGGCCGATGTTTTGATTGTGAAATTTATTATTAGAATTTCAATTGTTTTGCAAAGTAATAAAAAAAAATTTCCGGGTCGAGTGTCGCCTTATTCGGGGAAAGCAAAGTTTACTTGTTTTATGATATTAATTTTTGACTTTTTCCAAAATTTAAAAGTTGTAAATGTTTTTCGGTTGTGATAAGCTAGGCCGAGGACCTAGGTTACGCCTATTTAATGTGTGTAAGATCGAAATATAAAAGTGTTAGAATTTTAAAATTTTGATTATATTATATAAACTAAGATATACCGAAACGAATAGTTACCATATATTTCATATATTACCCCAAGTGCATAATTTCATCTCATAACGGAACTTTAACGGAAGTATCCTGTAACTTATTACTGCAATACAGACCCTATCCAAGTTGACTGCCTTCAAAACTAGTATTTACTATATGTTAAACATATATATACTGTAGGATAACCGGAAATTGATATGTAAAGACCTTTTGCAGTGATCAGTGAGATTTTGATAAAAGTCTTAGGTAAGCTAATTTGGTTATAAAAGGCGTATATGGAAACTAATATGTGTAAAGTTACCTCCCTCTTTTTATTACAAACTAAGCTTCTTTACTAAAATTTTTAAATATTTAAAGTTTGATAGGTAAGTTGAATAACTCATAAACCAATCTCCCTATTTTAACTGATTTGCCATAATCTGGGATAAATTGGAGCTAACTTTTCCATATATACTAACAATTTAATACATTTGATTAATAAAATTTAATATTTTAAAAGAAAATTTTTAAAATTTTGACTTTCATAAAATAAATTTCTAATTTTATCTAATTTATTTTAGTCAATTATTTTAGTTTGCTAATAAATTCCATATAATACCTTATATATAAAAATGAATTACCCTATAGTTCTACTATTCCTTTAGTAAATTTTATAAAAAAATATTTTCTGATCCTCAGTATCCTTTAATTAAATAATTATAAAATGAATAATTACCATTTTATTATCTTACTATAATGTAACAATAAAAAAAAAAAAAAAAAAAAAAAAAAAAAAATATATATATATATATATATATATTATATATATATATATATATATATATATATATATATATAATATATATATATATATATATATATATAAACTTGCAAAGTTGTTTTAAAAATTTTAAAAATTAAATTACTGGTCAATAAAATAAATATCTATTTAAGATTTTATAAAGCTAAATGTTTATGGATAAAAATATTTAAATTAATATGAAGATAATTTTTAATTTTTAATTTTTTCATATTTTAAATTTGTAAAGTAAAATACTTTAATACTTCTATTAAAAAAAATTGGCTTATATATAACTCATTTTTTTTACTATCTTATTATTTTTGTAATTCATTTGTTAAATATTTTCAACCTATACAATAAAATATATTTATTCATTTCATTTTTAGATACAGTATATTCGACTTAATATTATTCTCATAAGGAATACTTCGAAAAACTAGAATCATTCCAACCATCTTTTGCCAAATAGGCTCCATTATTTGTTTCTACCAGTTATAATAATATGTTTATGATTACACTTTACACTCATTGCTGAAATTAACCATGCAATATAGCAATTTTTATACTTATATATTTTCAATTTTTATTTTTTATCTCCAAGTATCTACTCTCTTAATTCTTGTTTACAAAAACTTTTTGAATAAGTTAAGGTTAATACCAGTAATAAATATTTATCCTTTATATTATTAAATTTTATTCAACGTATGAATCCACATACTGAAGTATAAATAGAATATTAAAACACATAGGGAAACTCAATAGAAGACTTGGTAAGTTTAGACTCCTTATTTAGATTGAGCGATACAATAAAGGAAGTAACTATAAAAATTGAAATCTATATAGAAATTTTTTTTTTTCAGAGACCAGAGTAAAATCATGGCTTTAAAGAATCTCATTATTGATATAATTTCCTAATTATAGTCAAATTTTTTTTTGTATTTTTTAAAAATATAAAATCTTTAATTTCCTTTAAGATAAAGCAATTAAATTTTAATTAATACAAAACTATATATTTTTAATATGAATTGACTGACATATTTCAAAGGTATTTGTATTATAAAAGCTTTTGTCAGTGTATTATTATATTAAACTTTTCATCTTTCTCCCAAAATTTACAGTTTTAACTTCAATCTTGGTATTATTGTTTTTTTACTCAATTACTATTTAATAATTCACCAGTATGTGCCTTTTTTGAGAAAATATAGCCTGCTTTACCTTTCTTTGCTTGCCTTATTTGCCTTTTTAGGGAAAAAACAAACCTACATATATTACTCACTAAACAATAAAATTGTTTATAAAAAATGTTAAAATAGTCATTGTGAAGACAAAAGAATGTTTAATTTCATATATATACTAGCTCACCATGATTACATTTTAAAAAGGAAATCAATAGGGAAACTTTATTGACAAATCCAGAAAGCAAGAATAGTATGTTGTTTCAGTATAATGTTGTCATATCATTGAACTGTAAGCCATGTTATATAGATTTTTATCAGAATAGTTTAAATTTTGAACTTTGTTTTTATTTCAAATGTAGGAAAGGCATATTCAGAAAATAGGTTCTTTGTCTTTTAGTGATTTTACTGAGGAAAAATTATGCAAAAACTACACAGAGAAATCTCATATATATACTGTAGTTTTAAAAAACTTGTAAATAATTTATTTTGAAGAAAATTCCAAAATTTAATTTTAAAGAAAAAAAAAAATTTATTTATTTTTTTTTTTTTGGTAGAAGTTCTATATAAAAATGTCATAAAAGATAAAAGGTCTTTTTAGTTTACAGCTGGTAGGTCAGAGCAGAACTTTTCAGTAGTCCTCCTGATTACTTTTATACTGCAGTGGTGAAGTTCTGTATTCCTTGATGCATTTTACAAAATGTATAAATTCCCTAAAAACAGGTTGTAACAAAAATATTTTTTTTTTCTGTTATGAACAGAGTAATTTGCCAAATGTTGCTTTGCCAACCTACTCTTCATATGATAAAATTATATTTCTAGATAACTATTAGTTGATGAAGTTTTATTTCTAGAAAACTTTTAGTACTTAGACATTTTTCAGGGAAGAAACAGTTCTTACAATACGTTTGTCATCTTTTATTCTGCAGTGGGGCAAGCTTAGTTTCCTGTTCATTCTTACATCTTTGTTGAGTAATAAGAAGGTCTACTAAGTCAGAACTTAATATTTGATTCTAATAATAATATATCCCTTATGCAGCAGTGGTTTCGTGAGGGAGATCACAATATGTGAGAATACATTCTACATTTTATCACTTTCAGGATCAAATTGGGAGGTTTCCTTCCTACAGTAGGTCTGTATAATAAAGAATCATTCACATTCAGTAATATAATATTTTAAATGAAGTGTCCATTGGGTTCTTCACAAATACCTTCTAACTCTACTTCATCAAAGTAAAGAAAACATTTATGGAAGCCAATATTATTAGTTAAATCAGTTATCACACCTGGATTACTGCAAAAATGGAAAGCAAGGGAAGGCATTATCATAATTAACTGGTCCACATTTTATTTTAAACTATTGCAGTTTAATGAGAATAGTGATCCCTTTATCCTTTGATGGGGAATCCTCATCAGTCTCCTAAAGGAGCTCTATTGAGACTAGGGAGTCTCTTCAGGTTTCTCCTTAACAAAATGTTTATTTCCTAAAAAATTATAAGATTTATTTAAACTTTCTTTAGTAATTAGAAATTGAGTACATCAATTATTAATAATGCAGTAAACTGAAAAACAGGTCTGTCATTGGTAACAACTTAGTTAAAAGAATTTCTTGTCATAATCTCAGACATAGACTAAACTCCTCTTAAACTGACTGTGTTAGAAATATCAATAAAAAAAGCCTAAGAAACATAACAGGAATGGATATTATCTATCATTTAAAATAAACCATGTCATGAGGACCTACAATCAATATCTTAATTTTTATTTAATAAAATTTATTTTTGTGCAAAATTCTTTGTCAAATTAACTTAAACTAGGGAAACTGGTAAGAGTACTTGAAATAAAATGTTAAACAGATCCTCTTGTTATTCACTCTCTTCACATAATAGCCTAAATAAAATCATTTTGTATTCCCTTGTGATTTATATTACCCTATATTCCATGTCTTTTACTAAGAAGGCTGAATGCTTTGCCATCATGGACTCATATACTTTATTGTTTATTTTATACCTACTGCAAACTATGATATTAAGTTAATATTAGGAAAATATTCCGTAAAAGAAAGAAAACCTTTAAAAAAAAAAATAACTACATTACCTTCCAAATTTCCTTTTGACCATGTAGCTCTTAAATTATTTAACCTCTTTACTTTAATTATTAACCTACTACACACACACAATACAATGTAAAACTTGGTGTTTTACTTTGTATGAAAATTGTTTTTTTTTTATATAAAATACCATACTACAATCTCCATAAAGCATACCTACTATTTTATATTCAATCACTTAATGTGTAACAGTTTAAGATTAAAGGTTAATATAACAAGATTTAAAGGTTAGTCTTTTAAGTTTTATTCATATATATACTAGATTGGTTTTGCTCTAAAAAATTTCACTTTTCTGTTTGGATTTTTTCTTAATGTAGCCAGATAACTTAAAGATTTAAAGGTTAGTCTTTTAAGTTTTATTCATATACTAGATTGGCTTTGCACTAAAAAATTTCACTTTTCTGTTTTGATTTTTTTTTAATGTAGCCAGATAACTTATTTGCAATTACATACTTTACCTTAACTTTTCTTTATGACTGCAACTTTATAATTCTGTTTAATTATTATTATTATTGTTTATTTATTTTTCTTGCATTTTCTAAAAATATATTACAAAGTGTTGGCTGTACAGTCACTTTCCTTTATATATATATATATATATATATATATATATATATATATATATATATATATATATATATATATATATATATATATATATATATATATATTATATATTAATGTTACTATAGGTGGTTTATTATTAATTAAGAGTTGATATTTTGAAAAGAACCTCTGTTTTAGCTAGACAATGAAAGGGTTGTCTATAAGAATATATATATATATATATATATATATATATATATATATATATATATATATATATATATATATATATATATATATATATATATATATATATATATATATATATATATATATATATATATATATATATATATATATATATATATATATATATATATATATATATATATATATATATATATATATATATATATATATATATATATATATATATATATATAATTTTTATTTTTATTTTAATATAAAATTATATATATTAATATATATATATATATTATATATTATATATATATATATATATATATATATATATATATATATATATATATATATATATATATATATATATATATATATATATATATAGAAAGATTTTCTGGAAGGAGATGGAGGGAGTGCAATTTTGTTTATGAAAAATGCCACTCTTTTAAAATAGTTAATTTATCTTGAAAGGTATGTTAGTTTTTAAATTAAAAAAGAAACAAAAAAACTTTCATACTATTAATTTTTATATGAAGTTAGTATTTTTTCATTGGAAAGTCTTTTATGTACACTACATTCTTGAATAATATGGTTTTAGACCTAGCTAAATTGTAGATCAAATTTAGAAAATCAAAAATATATTTTACATTAAGTATTGTTATTGAAAGTATTCAGCCACTTTGTGAACACTAATAGCACTTGCCATTCCTTCAAAATGTTTTGACATTGTAGTTGGATGATGCCCATATTTCTGCCAAGAAAACCTTATAGGCTGCTATTTCTAGTCAGAATTGACCAGATGCTTGACTAAAAACTAATGATGATTAAATATTATGCAATTGTTTCTTTGTTTTAAGTGGGGGGGGGCTAGTTGTCTCATTTGCCCAAGAAGTACCATACCTGTGAATGCAGTCAGCAAAGACTTTCATAATTGGCCCAATTAAAATTGATGAGAATTTAACAAGTACTGGTAATGAATTGGTGAATATTTTCAATGCTTATTTGCATCAATGTTTACTGAGGAAAGATTGGATAGCAGTTTAGAGACTAATGGCTCTAGTATACATGTAATAGGTGTACAGCATTTGAAATTGAGTTAAATGAAATTAAATTTTCACTAGAACATATTGACCCAAATAAGGCAGTGGGTCCTGATGATGTATATGGTAGAATCCTAAAGGAGAGGAGTAGCAGTATTGCAAAGGCATTGTATTTGATTTTAAAACAATCTATTTTTACTTTTGGAGAGGTACCTGAGAAATGGAAAGTGGCATATTAGGTGCCCATTTATAAGAAATGTGTTAAGGAAGATCTAGGAAACTATATAGGCCAATTAGCTTAACATCTCTGGTTGTTTTGAAAAGTTACTGAAAAGTCATATAGAGAAAGATTTGGATGACAACAAGATACTGTATAACTCCCAGTATGATTTTAGAAAGAGGAGATCATGTCAGACTAACCTAGAATTTATGGAATGCATTATTAAATGTATAGACAGGGGTGATCTAGTTGATGTTATATATTTAGACTTTAGCAAAGCTTTTGATACGATACCCCATGTAAGGCTGATGCAAAAGTCACTGTGGTATTGGTGGAGTGGTGCACAATTGAATTAGAGTGGTTAAAGATAAAGAACAAGGCAGTGTGTGCTACTGAATGGAAATAAGTCATTATGGGAAGCAGTGAAGAGTGGCGTCCCACATTGTTCTGTGCTGAACCACTATTGTTCCTCATATCCAAAAATGATTTAGACCAGTGGTTCTCAAACTTTTTTTTAGAATTTCTTGCAATTTTTTAGGTAGCTCGCAGACCCTTTTAAATTAACTACAATCAACATATAGGCTGCTGTTACTAAAACGTTTTTTTACAATTATTTATTCAGAAAATGGTAAATCTTGGTCAACAATAGTTGAGTGCATTTGCATTAATGAAGTTCACTAATGTAATCATTTCATTGAGCATAATTTTCAACTGATCATGCATGGTGTTCACCATTAAGGCTTGGCAATGAATAGTGTAGTGTGTACCAATAATCTGGGCATTTATGCTTAACCTAAGTTTGAAAACCAGAATGGCAACTAAGCATTGCTGGAGCACTGTCAGTACACACACCAGTTACATATTCCCATTTGATACCAAGCTCCTTGAAGAATCTATCCACTTTGTTAAATATTTTTTTTGTAGTTATTCTGGTGCTGAGAGTTTCGCAAAACAAAAAATCATCTTCCAATTGCTTGTCATATACATATTGTACATAGATGCAAAGTTGGGCCAAGTTGGAGACATCTGTCGTTTCATCAAGCTGGATTCCAAAGAAGTTGAAAATCAAATTCTAAATCTTTAAAACCAATTGTGACAGTGTTATCAGACATCTCCACTATTCACCTCCTAACAGTATCATTTGACAGGGAAACATGCTTTAACTTCTCAAGTTCAGAACTTCTCAGCACATTTGATATATCTTTGCTGCAGGGTAATATCAAGTGTTCTTTGATGCTGTAGAGATTTTTGTCAGCTGCTATTTTCTTAGAATCCTCATAGGAGGCATTCAAACCAGCCTTAATGTTCTGCAAAAATATTCCTGGATTTGTGGGATTGCTTGCCTTTGCATTTAAAGAAGTTATCTTTGTTTATTGAACTGGTATGTTTAGTTTCCAAGTTCTCTTTAACTTGCTGAGCTTTAGAGAAGTGGATGCCAACACCTCAGAACACAAAATACATTTTGGTCTCTTCTCCACTAGACTTTATAACAGTAAAGCAAAATTTTAAATATCTCATCTTTTTTTTGGACATTATAAATCTGAAAAAACAAACAAAAAAAAACATTTTAATTATAAATTAGTAATTTATATTTTCTAAGTTAACAATACAAACTAGATTAAATAGGCCTATTAATTACGGCCTCTCTGAAACAGCTTCCCTTCTTCTAGAGGACCACAGACAGTGCGTTTGTGAACCACGCACTTAGACAAATGTCTTAAATGCAAGGTTTCTTAAGTTTGCAGACAGATAAGTGGCAAATGAATTTTAATTGTAAAAAATGTAAAGTTCTTCAAGTAGGTTACTTGAATGAATGATTTAATAATGATTGGAATGGGGATTGGCATGAGACTGGACTAAGAAAAAGATTTAAGTGTGATTATTAGCAGTAATCGGAAAGTGGGTGATCAGTGTTTGAAAGCAAGGAATAGAGCTAATAAGATGCTAGGTATAATAAATCGCAATGTAATTTACAAAAGCAAAGAGGTTACAAGCAAGCCATTTAATAGCTATGTTAAGCCAGCATTAGAGTATTGAGTACAGGTTTGGGCTCCTCATTTAAGAAAAACAGATATGCTGGAGATAGTATAACGTCAAGCAATAAGAATGATTTCTGGCATCGAAAGTAAAAGCTATGTGGAGAAGTTGAAGGAGCTGGGAATGTTCTATGTTGAAAGGAGTTTTCTCAGAAGGGATATGATGCAAATTTATAATATACTTGCTTCTGACAGTAATACATAGATTGAAAAATACTTTATAGTGGACCATGGAAGAGAAACTAAAGAGCATAAGAAATTAAAAAGAAGTCTTGCCATTTCAATCTAAGAAAATACTCTTTCAGTAATAGTGTTGTTAATTTTTGGAATGGCTTGCCATAGAAGATCATTGACTGTGATTCTCTTGCAACATTTAAGAAGAGGCTAGATAATCTATTTTCTTCATTCCTGTTCTGCATCCAACAAAGAGAATATTCCTGATACCATGTATCTTCTACCACTTGCTTTCATTTTATGGATCAACCTCCTATAATTTGTAATTAGTTTCTCATACCTTTTTATGACCTACTGTATATCATTCATACTCACATGCATAGTCACATTTGCATCCACTGGTTGGTCTGTCATGTCCACAATATCATTCACTCTGACTTTTGCGCAACATACTTTCCATTTGTTTCCTTTTACCCTTATGAAAAATCCTATCTAGGTAGTATGCACTGTACCTCAGAATCTCACAATTAAATTTTAAACTCAACTTTGCTTGTTGTGGTGCCTCCATCTTTTCAGCCACTCCTGTTCCATCTTCTGTTTTTCCCGCTATACTTAATCTTCTCTTTAAAGCCTCTTCATGCACTCACTTGAGGGATTTTCCTTAGCCTTGCAATTGGGCAAGTTTTCTTTTATTCTTTTGCTATGCCCTCAATGAAGAGGTCCCTGCCCAAAGTAATGGGAGGTTTCCATTTGGAAACCTCAATATTCCAAGTGTCTTTCTTAGATCCTACCACTCTAGAAAATGGCCAAACATGTTACTGCAAATCACAGGCTGATTGTCTCAAGAATTTAATATATTAACGACTAATCTATAATTGTCCATTTATCTTTGTCTCAAGAATTTAATATATTAACGACTTATCTATAATTGTCCATTTATCTGCAGTCTTGTTTTCTACCTTTATAGCTTTCCCCTTTCAACTTTTCTCCTTTATGAGTCGGTAGTCCTATTCACTACCTCCTTAGGACACCTTTCAACTTCCTACCTGGGGGAATCTCTGGTATCAACTTAAGTCTCCACTACCTTTTTTTTTTTTTTTCAACACTTGCTCCTTTCTTAAATCAAACACCAATTCACTCAGCTTTCCCACTTCCCTTTTCAAAGGATCTGCCCTTTATTCACTTTCACTTAAGTCATATACTCATTTCAATCACTTTCACTTTCAATCTCCATCCTCAATAACACATTCTCATCTTTCATAAGAAACAGGACACTCACAAAAATGTTATCTCACAATTCCACTGTTGTGCAGAATATGTAGTATCTAAAATAATTAATAGATTTACTAAAATTTAACAAAATATTAGTAGTAGGCCTAACTTTAAGCCTCTGAACAATTTAATTTAGCTTACCTATTAAATTAAATGTGTATTCTGTAATTGAAAGACAATCACTAAAATTTACAGTATATTAAAATTAGCAAGTCAGTATCTTAAATTAAAGACAGTCTTTAACTAGCTTAGTCTTAGTTTAACCTGGGGCTTTGGAAAACTAAACTGCATATACTACAGTACATAAAAAATCCTTACAATTGAAAACAAATAAGGACACATACATGAAATCAGTTAAACAAAATACTTGTCCTAGATTAGGGTTAACAGAAATATATGTATACTGAACCATTTTGGTGCTGGGCATGGGAAAAAATTTTTCCCATTCTCAACATGGGAAAAATTTTTTCTCATTCTCAACATCAAAATGTAAAAAAAAATTTTAAATAAGAAATGTTTATCTCGCCCATCTTTACAATTTTTGAAAAGTTCATGAACTTTGCATGGGTAGGAAAGAAATTTTATTCCCAAAAATAATTTTTGCAACAAAAATTTTGGTTTCAGATGGGTATTTGTATGAATACAACAATTTGGAGAGGATGACGAGAAAAATTTTGGTATAACAAAATGAATATCTATGATTTAACTATCTATAGGTCAATTATCTAGTCATTTGACAAAGGGAAGGATCCGAAAAATTTATAAAATTTGTTTCAATACAAGTCTTTGGTTTTTGGTTGAACATTCCAATATTATTATTATACATACTCACTGGAATAGCACTTATCTAATGATGGAATATATAGTAGATCTATTTAGATGACCATCTTGATTTTCTTGTATTAACTCCAAAGGATTGGCAATTTCTTGAGAGTTTTAGTAGTATTGTAGCCATTCTTTATAAATCAGTATTGTCTTCTATAATTTATAACTCATATCATAACATTACATTTTCTCAGAGATGTTGAAAAGGATGATGGTGGTGTATGATGAAACTTGAACTCAAGAAAACTTAGGAAAAATATTTTATGGAAAGTAGTGGTTGAAAGGTTGATTTAATATATATGATATCCATGTTCATGGTAGTACAATTGTTCAACCATAATATAAAAAAAAACTTCTGAAACCTAAAGAAAAAGGTTTGAAATGGATTATTGATAGAATGAAATATGCAGTAAAAAAATTAATTCATACATCTTAGGGAGATAGGAGGATATCTCTTCCTCTTTCTCTACATTTAACAATATATAACCAAGGCCAATTATCATGCTGATTAATCGGTAAAATGTCTCATTTGAATTAGTTACATAACTTTAATATGCCTTCTCCTGCATTTCAGCTCTAACCAATCCTTAGCTTAATTATGCTAATAATAGCTTGTTATGCATCTTTTATGTTGATTTGGAATGATTTCTGCTTTGACTCAAATGTTCAATGTCAACACAGAAGGTAGTTTGCTATATTTGTCAATGGAATGACTAGGTTCATTCCATCTTTGATGGTCTTTTTCTTTCCAAAGTTCTTGGTTTGATTGTACTTGTTTTTGTCATTCTTTTATATTGTAGCTTATTAAAATTTTATTTCATATTAGGTCAAAAAAATATGACTGCATATTCAGATCCATTGTTCTTTTTCTCTTGCTCTTTGTAATTTCCATTTAAATTAGAATTGTCTCAGTTATATTCATCAATGTATTAATCATTCATTCAAGAAATAAAAAAGTGCTGACCTTCTTTGTTCTTCTATTGACATAAATTCAGAAATTTTTATAATAACCTCAAATGACTTAGGTAAAATAATAAAATTAAATTTTCCTACTAGTACTTATTCATTCATCTGTTACTAATATTCCTGCTGGAAAGGCTATTTTCTTCATCCTCTGTTATATTTTCATCTGACTCCATCCTGGATTACTTTTTTTTTTTTCAATCCTCCTTCCTTTTTCTACCTCCTCCCCTTCTAAGATTGTTCTATGAATTTACCTATCTTTAAATATTACTGATCAGTAATATATAAAGATTTCATATCAAACAACTGGTATGCTATTTACTTGTATTTTGTTATATATACTGTACAGGTTTTACTTGATCTATTTTGACATTGGAGTTAGTTTAACAATTAGGCTGTTACACATATATTCAATATTTATTTATTCAATTAAATGGAAAAAATTGTTCATTTTCATAACTATATATATACAGTATTATGTATTTAACATATAAAGTAATAATGAAAAAAAAAAAAAAAACTCATTTTGCTCTTTATTTTTCTAAACATTTTAATACTGGATGTAAATATAATTGATTGCTTGAATTTTTATGATACTGGAATACCAGATGTTCTCCATTCTTAGGTGTAATTTGTGACCTCTTCAAATACATCACCTGATTCAGAAAAGTAACCAATTATAGTGATGAAGCAAGGGCTGCATCGCTCGTGATGCAATAAATGTAATGTTATGAAAGTTTTTTTTTTTTTTTTTTTTTTAATTTTTTTTTTTTTTTTTATTACTTTCCAGTTTTTTAATTAATATTTCTTTCTATTTTCCTCTTTGGTGTCCTCTGTTACTTTCTTTACTCTTTTCAGTCATAACTTAAAATTTTTTTTTTTTGCAATAGCAGATTATAGATCCATTGAATGTGCTGATGTTGATGGCATTGATAGCTCATCCTTAGAGTTTCTATTTGGAGAAGAATTTCTTGAGGCCAAGGTTGATGAATGCTATACATATTGAAGGCACTCTTCAATGTCTTTGAATTTATTCATTGCATTTTTTTTTTTTTTTTTTTTTCAATATCTATAATCCACTTTAAAACGTTATCTTTGACAGTTTAAGGAAAAAAACTTCAGCTTATATTGTTGATCAATAATTGTAAATAGCTATCATAAATATTAAATCTGCCTTTCAAACTACTGATTTTCATAAAACTTCCAGAAGTTTCAAGAATTTTACATTAAATTTTTTAATGTTATGTACTTGGGTTTTTAAACAATTAGGAAAAATATAGCATTAAGAAATACTGAACAAATTTTCAAGTGACTCATAATAAGAATTTTAATGAAAAATAGAATAAAAGGTTATATATATATATATATATATATATATATATATATATATATATATATATATATATATATATATATATATATATATATATATATATATATATATATATATATAGGAACCGACCGGGGCCCCGGCCCCGGCCCCGGCCAACCTCGGCCATTTTTACTGACCCCGGCCCCGGCCAAAAATCAAGGAAAACCGGGGTTGCCGGCCGGGGTTAAAATGGCAAATTATACTTAAATTTTTTTTTTTTTTCAAATTTTCAGCCGATTCTGCTGAAACTTTCAGTTATATAGATTTTTTACCGGTAAGAAAAGTCCATTTCTAGCTTTTTTCCGAGTCTATTACGGTTAAAAGTTTTACTTTTTTTTTTTAAATTTTACCCTTTTTTAATTGAATGACGGTGCCAAACCACTTTTTAGAATGAGCTGAAAATTGGACAATTTATTCAAAATTAAATGGGATACAAAAGTCTCTAATACACCTTTGTTCCCAGAGTTATAGGAAAAATGTTATAAGCCAAAAACTGACCAACTATGGAAAAAAAAAATTTTTTTGAACTAAAAAAATCCACCTTTTCAGACAAAATTTTAAAAAAAAAATACAACTATGACATTTCCTATTTTTGGTGTGTATAGAGGAGGGGTGGGGCTACAAGTTCCTCTATGTACTTTATTCGATAACATTCATTGGTTTTGAGATATAGCCTTCAAAAAGGTCCATTTTTGGCCAAATTTCAAAAATTCCCAAAGTTTGAGAGGCTATATCTCGCTTCAAACAAAGAGCATTTAAATATGCACTAAATAAATATTGTTGCCCTGCCCTTTTCTAAACAATATTCACAAATAAAAAAAATAGTAGGTAGCGTTTTTTATAAATAATTTTTTCCTCCAGAATGGTACGATTTTTGCAAATTTTTTTTCAAGTGCTTATATAACTTTTTTCTAGACATGATATCAAAAACCTATTCCCACCAATGCAAGAAATTGGGGCAAAGGTATTCAGCAAAATTTTCAGCTCATGTGGACCAGTGGTTTGATCCAGTTATTCATTTTTTTTAACTTTGGGTCCAAATAAGTTTCAAACCTTTATAGACTCAAAAAAATGCTCGAAATCAACTCAGAACTTCGTGAAAAAATTCACATACTTTGAAAATTTCAGCTCAATCAGTCAAATAATAATAAAAAAAATTCAAACAAAATATAAGAAAATTAAAATTTTTTTTCTTTTCTGTTTCTTTTGACCGCTTCTTTTCTGCTAGTGAATGTTCATCTTTGTGTTTTGATTTTAGATACTCCAAAAAATTTGGTTGAAATTTTTTTACTTGTAGCACCCGGAGGTTCTCTTCTAATTTTCTGACTGCAGATGTTAACATTTAGCTATTTCGAGCCTATCCTGAAACATTGTAAAGTATTCAAATACTGCAGAAGCTGATCTTTTAGCCATTTGACTGAAAGTATAAACAAAATAATAATTTTTAAATAATGCAGCTAAATGATACAAGTTTGATACATGGCAATAAAATAACAATGATATGCATAAATACAGGTTAAATTGATGATTTTATATCTTACATTTTTTCAAATTTTACCTTAGGGTCTTCCTTAAGTAAACCTGTTGAATCATTATTATGAATTAGAATATTTTTTTTTTAATTTTTGTACTTTTTTTAAACTTTAAAAAAAAAAAAAAAAAATTTTTTCATTTTTTTTTTTTTTTTGAGAAAATGCATATAATCATTAATTTAAGTGAATGTTGGCTATTCTACTCCTTCCTTACAATTAAATAAACCTTATATCTAATTTTCTTAACCTTAAATTTCAGTGCTTTTGACCTCTTTACAAATTTTAGAAAACCCCGGCCCCGGCCCCGGCCAAATTTGGGTGACCCCGGCCCCGGCCAAATTCCAACCCCGGTCGGTTCCTATATATATATATATATATATATGATTGATTCCAGGACAAATCAGACAATGCATGACACACTATATTTTAGATTTTGCTCAAACTTTGTATATCTTGTCATTTTTACCTAAAAACAAAGAAAAGGTGGTTAAAAAAAAAATAATAATGGGGGGAGGAAAGTTATGGACCCCCAAAATTTGTGGGTTCCAAAACTTAAACTTTTTTGAGAGGTCATAACTTATGTTCTATTAGTGAAAAAGATATGAAACAAAATGCTTGGTGTAAAAATGCATGATAAATAAATTAATAAATGGATGATAGAGCACATTTTACCTAGAACTAAGATTTTAAAAATTAAACAAAATTTTAATATTGGCCAGTTTCCCAATCAATAAAAAATTTTTTTATTGTTATTAATGTTCCTTTATCATTTATACATAAACATATGAAATGAAACACTTGTGAATTTTAGTATTTAATGTTTTTAAATAAAAAATTTTTTTATTTACTTGAAGTTAGACAATTTTAACCTTCTTAAATAATTAACATTAATTTTCTTAATATAAAATAACTTGAGAATGGTGGTATGTAAATATACATTTAGTCACTTTTAAGCTTCATTTTCAATAAATAATTAGCTCGCTTTACATCCTTATTCTCAAATAAGTATGTTATCTTAATGCCTAAAATAATACTTGGACTTGACATCATACACAATATGTCATCTTGTGGTTTTCAATATTTTTTTTTGGTCAGGAAAAATGTATTTGGATGGTGTTTGTGGAGTGTAGTAAGAAGTTAATTTTGTAATCATGAAATTCATGAGACACCTCATCAATAATCCCCATCCAGAGTGCCTTATCATACACACATGGCAACATATTTTCCTGGAATATATTCAATTTTAGGTTATTTGTATCAGATTCTATTTTACTCATCTTAAGCAAAATGGTGATTCAAGATGTCCTGTAGGCAAATATTTTGTTTATTTCACTATGAATGAATTTGTAAAAACCTTTAGTACCTTTAATTGGTTGAGACTTTTGAAATCCAGTTGACAATGTGTTTTTATTCAATTCAGTTTTAATTTTTGAAACAAAAAGGGATTCGATATTCTTAATAATAGACTTACAAAAGTTTAAAATGACTTTGGTGTCAAAATATGGTTTGTCATTGTTTTTTGCAAGCTTCGTTGTACCCCCTATTCCATCACACACTTTTCCATGGCTAGTTGCAAAGAAATTTCATTCTGCTTTTATTTCAATATCACTCTCATGAAAACTTAAGTTAAATTGAATCTTTTTTTTATATTGTGCCTTACAACTATCTGAAAAGTAATGAATTTTTTTTTTAATGTTAAGAAATTTTGCTTTATTATGTTCACAAAACTTTGTTGAAAAGTATACATCACAGTAATGGAATGTTCAAGAGAATCAATCACCGGGATGCAATAAAACCTGATCATTTGTCCAATGAAACTTTTAGGCAGCATCTTGAACAACAAATTAAAAATTCTTAGCAAAATAAAAAAGTATAATAGCTTCATCAGAAAGTATATTTTTTTTAAAGCTATGCACATATGCACTTTGAGTCTTTGCTATGTAATAGGGTGAGGGTGGGTTGAAAAAATCTACTTTTCCAATCGGTTCCAGCTCATCAGTGTCAATATCATTATCTTCTAGGTACTTAAGGATGCAATTGTCTATTTCAATACCAGTTCCACTCACCAGTGTTACATGACCAACATATTGACCACCAGGCTCACAAATCACACTAATGGTATATTTTATAGTTCCTCTATTTTTTCTTGAAAGATAGTATTAACTTTTCTACCATCAAAGAATATGGGGTGGTCCATATACTGTCCTATAGCCTGATGTGTTTTCTGTTTTTCTCTTCTTATCTTGCTTTGATCGATCACTAGCGACGCTCCTTTTTCAGAAATCATTCCAAGATCATGCAAAAAGCTGGAAGCGTTAACAGTTAGAGCTCTTATCAGAAACTACAGACAGAGGAGGAAAGAGTTGGGGAAACATGATCTGACAGATTTGTTTTATGTGAGCCTAGCTCAGTGCTCACTCTGTAGATCACATCATGGTCAGAATAACTACAATAACTAAGTTTTATTGCGATTTAGGCAATCATTAACAACACTCATTGGTTATCTCATTTATTAGATTTAGTATAATACTGCATATATTTGTAAAATGGTAAGATCCCAATTTTTCACGAAAGTTTAAAATTTTTAGCCCAAACTCAAAATGAAGCATGTGATTTTTAAAAATATTTTTCTTATTATCACACATCAAAAATGAAGTTCTTAGATGCCATTAGAAATCAAATAATGTAGCCTGTATAATTTTAGCGTAAAGGTAAAATTTGGTGTTTTTTGTCCCCTTTTTTTTCAAACTTTAGGCCCTTTACGCGAAACTGAAGACCCAACATGATTTTTTTCATTATTCATTGTTTAGCATGCAAATATGCTTTTTAAGCCTTATTAGAATTTGATACATGAAAAATCAATTTTTTTGACCCACACTACTATGTAATGATGGTGAGTCATATTAATAATGTTATTTGACGTGTCAATGAATTCATCGACTGGTTTCACAAATGTTTCAATAGTTGTTCTGTCTGTGCTTGCCCATTGATAATATTCTACACTTTCACATTCATATACTACATCTAGAAACATTAAATAATCTTTGACACAATATACATTTACATTGCTGCAACATGAACTTCTGATTATTTTTGTCACAAATTGTCTTATCAATTACAATGTTGTGATTTAGATTCTTTTCACCACTTGCAGATATCATTAGCTTGGAATTCTGGAGGAATGTGCAAGCAAAGACCCATTAGGGTTCCTTTTGTCCAGCTGACACTCACCACTTTGACTTCAAATAAGCAAATGATGAATAAAATCCTACTGGCATTGCGGCAGTTTCCTTATATTTTAAATAAATTTCTCGAAGGTTTCCGAGTATTAGACGTTTTTTTGAATGTGTTCTTTGACACTTCTTTATTTTTAACACTTATACTATCTGCCTTACCTGGACATAAACGGTTTATCTTATCATTTTCATAAAATTTTTTGACCATTTCTGAATTGATACATTTTCCTTTGGAGTAATTTGGCACTCCTGGTAGAATACCTAACAATTTTTTTCTTCTTGCCACCTCAATTAACAATTCTGCAGAATTCATATTAATTAATTCCTTGTCATAAAAATGACAATAGAAAGTTTTTAAGAATCCCATCAAATGGAAAGTTTTTAGAGTCCCATCAAATAGAAAGTTTTTAGAGTCCCATCATTAAAAATACTAATAATTTTAATAGACATCCATGAGAAATAAAAATTGTTGATACTCTGAATGATTTATTGAAAAATGAAAGATTTTACAAGAACATTTTAGAAAAACATTGTCATACCAGGAAAAATACAATTTTCAAACCAACGAAAAAATTTAAATATTTTTCACAGTCTTTGAGTCTTCTTGTATCGCCTTGAATAAAGATCTCCGAGTAAGAGATTGAAAGCTTGGTGCTGATTTTAATAGATCCCCTTGTTTTTTACTATTTGTTATTTCGTTTTAATTTTTCATGTTTTTATTGTTTTAAAAGTTTTCCTAATAGGTTGATAATAGGGTTTATTGATGAATTATATATATATATATATATATATATATATATATATATATATATATATATATATATATATATATATATATATATATATATATATATATATATATATATATATATATATATATATATAAATCCTTTTCTGGCCAATCCTTTTTTTAAGGAACTGGCTGAATCTGGTACGATTTCTTTTTAATAATTCTGCTTGACTTTTGTCTTTTGATATGAGAAATGCTTTTTACTTTTAACATGGTAAGTGGTTTAATCATTTCATAATGTTTGTAGCTCTAATGTAGTTGTTTGGCTGATAAAAATTCTCATCAACCATGGTGTAAGACAAACACTGCACCATGTGTTTCATCTTGTGTACACCCAACCATTTGGTGTAATCTTCAGATTATTATCTTAACTTTGAAGTTACACATATGCAAGTATATTTAATTGATAACATATCTTTTCACTATAAATGCTATTATGGATATATTCTGTCAGTTTAAAACTACAATTTCTATCACTCCTAATTTTTTCTGTAGCTGATTTTTTTTTTAACATAAGGAATTAAAAAACATTCTCTCTTTTGGACCTTACTCGAAAGTGTTTATGTTGTGGTAGAAGCCACCCTAACCCTGAGGTAGAAATATGACAGTGAATTATTCTATAGTTTAGGTTATTACGACAATGCTACTCTTCATCAAGTGTCTTCTGTGAGAGCATGTTTAGCCAAGCTGTCAATTTCTACAGCTAAAACAAAAGAATTTTTTGCCTGTAAAGTTATGGACCGACTGTGGCCCCGGCCCCGGAAAACTACCATTTTTACTGAATGGCTCTGGCCCCTGAAAACCTCGACCATTTTTGGTGAACGACCCTGGCCCCAGCTAAAACTCTGGGAAAACCGGGGTTAAAATGGCAAATTATACTTATTAATTAATGGTGGGTTAAATCAAACAAAATTTAAGAAAATTAAGATTTTTTCTTTTTTCAATATTTTATTTTTCGATGTTTCTTTTGACCCCTCCTCTTTGACTAGTGAATGTTCATCTTTGTGTTTTGATTTTAGATGCCCTCATAGAGATTTGGTTGAAATTTTTTTTTACTTTGGGCACCCGAAGGTCCTCTTCTGACTGACTGACTGACTGCAGATGTTACATTTAGGTATTTCGAGCCTATCCTGAAACATAGTAAAGTACTCCCATACTGCTGAAGCTGATTTTTTAGCCATAGTGACTTTAGGGCTAAACAAAATAATAATTTTGAAATAATGTAGCTAAATGATACAAATTTGATACACAGCAATGAAATATCAATGATATGTATAAATACAGGTTTTATTGGTAATTTTATATCTTATATTTTTTCAAACTTTAACTTAGGGTCTTACCTAAGTAAACCTGTTGAATCACCATTGTGATTTTTCTTTGCAATTTGCAAGTTGTAAAACTTTTTCATTATTTGGTTGGCCAAATTTGTTTAATTATCCTTTCACCACAGTTTAAAAAAATTAATAAATTTAAGGTAGCTAATAATGTTATAAGTTTAAAATCTTTTGCCTTTCTAAACAGTATAAATTGCTACTTCAATTTAATATCTTAAAGTTAATACCAGATTTATTATATTTTTGAAGTATTTTTTTTTTTTAATGAATATTTGTTCAGCATAATTATTTAAAAATTTTTTTTTTTTAAAACCGAAAATTTTACATTATTTTAAACCAAAAACTTAAATGATTGTATTATCTATATTACTGTATATCTAATTTATAAAGAAATGTAAAGATTCATAATTTTCAATGCAACATGTGTTTTAAATATTTGAAATCTGTAAACTTTGTTAAAAGGATTCACCAATAAAATAATCTGCTAAATTTGTATACCACTGTTTCTCATAATTTAAAAGAAATTAAATACTTTTAAGTTCGTAAAGGTGTTCTACTGTATGAAGGTAAAATATTCTGATTTAAAGTTTTTATTTAATTTAAAAAAAAAAAAAAAAAAAAAAAATTCCGATGGTTAAGAGACCAGATTTTGAATAGTGACTCAGTCAGTGGCAGAGTGAAATCTTGTCACTTTCACTATTACCTATTACAGAAATTTGGTTAACAGTGTTTGGGTGTTGTCAGGAATTCCCTTAATGAAAAATAATTTTTACAAATATTTATTGAGTTCTGTAGCGGTGTATACACACTAAAAATTAAAATAAGTTGAAATTAAACTTAAAATAATGTGTGACCAAAATTTTTTTTTGCTGCTGCTCAAATTTAAAAACATTCAACTTCTTTGTAATATTTGATAGTTTGAACATATATGGGTGGAGTTTCATACAAAAACTGTTGCTAGTGTACAGGCGAAGTAAATTTTCAAACTTTTTAGGGTTTGCTTGTAGACTGTAGTACAATTCAACTTATTCAATTTTAGGTACTCAGTGTTTCATGAAAAACTATGTTTAAAAGGGAAAAAAGCACACACACACACACGCGCACACAAACAAATAATGTTACTTATTTTAAGTTTGAAAGAGTAATTAATAAAAAAAAGTTCAGATATGTAATAATAATAATTTACAATACCTTTTTATGGAATTAAATTCTGGTATCCAATGCTTATCTATTTTGTAGATTTTGTGTTGAATAATAATTTGTTTGAATATCATTTTCACTACCGCCATAATTTATATAGTAGGAAAAAATAAATAATTTGAAATTATCAGTTATAGTGAGCAATTAACATAAAACAATCGTTTTATTAACATAAAATAACTATACAGACGTATTTGTCTCACTATAACTATTGTCTTGAACAAACTTGATAATGGTTATATTAATAAAGTGTGTATGGATATGTGTGTGTGTAGGTAGGTTGGTAGTGACAGTAACCGTGGTACGTAATTAATTTAAACATATATACTTCTTTTAAAATAATTTTTTTAGAAGTTAACAAAATGGATTGCTTATATATATATATATATATATATATATATATATATATATATATATATATATATATATATATATATATATATATATATATATATATATATATATATATATATATATATATATATATATATATATATATATATTCGTCCGTTGATATTTTGCTATTTCTGCTTTGTTCTTGTGCTTTCCCTTTTATTTTATTTTCTTTCTTTTTCTTCTGTATTTTTGAGTCGAGTTAAAGAATTGGTTTATGAACAGGAGGAGATATCAGGTTCTTTGGTTGGTTGTTTGATTTGGTCGTGCTTGCGGAAAACAAGCAACCAGTTGACAGGTGTGTCCGGGATCGATGCATGCTAATATGTCTATGTGAATTTGAGAATGAGCTTGTATGTAAGCATTTTGAGTGTGTGTGAGTCGGTGCCGCGGGCGTGGTTGCGGACTGCGCCTGCTCGCTATGGGCGTGCGCAGAGTTTGCGTCTTGAAGAGCTAGCTCTCTTGCCGCCTCAGCGGCCTCACTGCAAATCGCTCGTCAGTAAGGCTGTGGTAACGGTGGTGTGGTGAAGTTCTCGCGTCGGTTGAAGGCGAAGGAGCGCAGCGTCGTTGGGCGCTGACAGTGTCGTGAGTGTGTTGTAGTTGTTTGTTTTGTTGTAGTTTTTGCCCTTCGACGTCGTCAGCGCCTCCTCATGATCGCCTAAAAGAGGCGTTTGAATATATATAACATTTGTAACCATTCTCGCAAAGAAGGAGCGTCTTTTGTTATCGCTGTATCATTACCTCTTGGGGTTCAGTAGGGCTTTAGTCCATATTCAGTTGCTGCCGCCGCAGCCAAGTTTACCATCATGCCTGTTTGACTTTTTACAAGGTAAAAACGGCAAAGCAAGGGGAAAATAGTGACAGAACTGTTGAAAGAGAACCCTTAGTGCTTTTCTCAATCGAGGGAACCTCCTGAAGGCAGGGGGTGGTTACACCACAGCATGAAAACCCCCCTCTGAACGTGAAATATCTACGATTGCCTGCCTTCCCCCTTGCCCGGTTAGTATAATGACGTCACAAGATGTGTGTGCGCGCGTGTGTGTGTGTGCATAAGTGAAAAGGGTGTGAAATTCACAGCTCTTCATCATTGTTTATATATATATATATATATATATATATATATATATATATATATATATATATATATATATATATATATATATATATATATATATATATATATATATATTTTATTTTTTTTTTTTTTTTTTTTTTTTATTTTATTTTATATATTATAATATATATATATATATATATATATATATATATATATATATATATATATATATATATATATATATATATATATATATATATATATATATATAT
>SEYY01000947.1:57500-62500 GCA_009176605.1 Armadillidium nasatum
TTTTTTCACCTGTGACCTGTTCTAACACATCACTCTGACCGACCCACTTTCGTTGATAAGTAAGGTTGGTTAACAATGACATCTGACGTAGTCAGTACTGTTTTGCGCCATGTTCCAGCTCAAAAAAATTTAAAAATTCAATATATATATATATATATATATATATATATATATATATATATATATATATATATATATATATATATATATATATATATATATATATATATATATATATATATATATATATATATATATATATATATATATATATATATATGCACGCACAATGTGTGTGCGTGTTATTGAACGATTTCCTGTTACTCATGTTTTTGGGGAATGGCCTACTGAAAGTTTGATTACCTCGTTAATATATATATATATATATATATATATATATATATATATATATATATATATATATATATATATATATATATATATATATATATATATATATATATATATATATATATATTATATATAATTATAAAAGTAATGGGACGAATTTTTTCTTAATCGTAGTCATCAATTTTCTGCCGATTAATTTGCATATATTGGATTATAAATATCTCTGCTCCACCCTCTTTCATTGAGAGGGAAAGACTGTTTAGCAATGGGGGCCACAAATACTCTCCAAGAAGAACTCTTATTATCCCAGATCCATAATTTTAAAGTTTTAGAAATATGCATGTATATGTCCATCATCTCACATATTAAAATTTTTTAAAATCAATGTTCTGAAGATACTACAGGATGTCCCACTTGCTCTCGGCCCCAGATATGCGCTTATATATATTAATGTACTAGTCAGAAGTTAATAAAATTTTGCCACGAGCAAACCTTAGTGTGAGTATGAGAATCGTGCTGACTATCACAACAAGCGCTGGAGTGAGTGCCGTTAGCATCAAGGCATAACCTACACAACATGATCTTCCATGTTACTCTCTTGGAAATGACCCGGTCTTCAAAAGAGGACTCAATTTCGTACATGCTTATAGATTGATATGAGATTGGTATGGTATCTGCCGTTTTTAACCAATAACCGATACGTGTAGTTTATATTAGTGATGGGACGATTAAGAATTTTTTTACGATGACGATGAAATTGAAAAAAGTGTTTTAAAAATTTACATTATTGTAATAAAAAAAAGTTTTTTCAATTTAAAAAAAAAAAATTGTCTTTTCTTTATTCTTTACTCAAATATATATATATATATATATATATATATATATATATATATATATATATATATATATATATATATATATATATATATATATATATATATATATATATATATATATATATATATATAATATAATATAATATAATATAGGATGTCCCGCTCACTCTCAGCCACAGATATGCACCTACAGGACTGATCATAAGTGAATAAAATTGTGTGTGTGAGAAACGAGTTAGAATCAAGAGATGTCGCTCCACTTGCCACACATCCAATGTCATCATGTTCGAAATTGAGTCCTGCGAAAATCGTATCATTTCCAAGGGACTCCGGGGGCAACTTTAAGTAACATGAAAAAGCGTGTGCAGGCATACCTTCGTACTAATAACGATCACTTGCAACACTTGTGACGTCAGCACGATTCTCACACACCAAGGTTTGTTCGTGGTAAATTTTAATATGTGAGAACATGTATATACACATGTGCAAAAAATTCTAGTTCTTTAAATTGAGTTCTTAAATTGTGATGCAGAAACAATTTTTTTCTCCAGTTTCTGCTTGTAATTCGATTTAGGCTTGGAAGAGTATATTTGGTCCCCACAAATAAACAGCCTTTCACTCTTAATAGAAGTGAATGGAGCGACTACATGTAAATTGATCGTCAAAATGAACGGCAGAAAATGACGATCCCGATTGAGAGAATATGCCGATGACGATTTATCGTTCCATCACTAATATATATATATATATATATATATATATATATATATATATATATATATATATATATATATATATATATATATATATATATATATATATATATATATATATATATATAGTTCGTGAATAACATGGGTGCAATTTTGAAATATTTACTGATTATATTATTAGCCTTTCTCTGTTAACACGTAAACCTAAATATGTTTTACCCCAACCCCCTCTCTTATATATATATATATATATATATATATATATATATATATATATATATATATATATATATATATATATATATATATATATATATATATATATATATATATATATATAATATATATATTTATATATTTATATATTTCGAGCTACGTATTCGTAAAATGTTTTATTTACCACAAGACTACAGAGTTGAAATGAAAAGTTTCTTCATCTTTTGGGAATTGGTCTACATAATACAGTTGATCTCCATTTCTTACAATTGTGTGGTTGAGATGAAAGTTTTGAGTGTAAATTATACATGAATTAAGATTCGTGTTTGAGTAAATCTAATTGATTCTTATTTTTCAAATGAGACTTCAATATTGAAAGTTATTATTATTGTTATTATTATTTGTTATTATTATTAGTTATTATTATTATTATTATTATTATTATTATTATTATATTCATTCATTGCATATTTAACTTTTGTAGCTAATAACTTTTACTTTATTATATTGTGATTTCATGTCATTTACAAACTTTTTTTCAATACGTTAATATGGATTTTTTTTTTTAACTCATCCAGGGTTTAGTTCCACTTCCAATTTTGACTATTATAGATATCTGGATCCCGATTTTTGGTTTCAATTGCAACTATTTATCAGCATAAGACTTTTTTCCCAAGCCAACTCCTTTTCCCTAGATTACGAGCATCGTCTTCGATTTGGATTCAGCAACTCTGGTCATTTTTTATTAGTAAAATGATACATAAAAATAGTTCCCATCGCCTCGCTATTAACCTCATTTTATTTAAAAACTGTTAAATTTGTAAAATAATCAGTGGAGTAAAGTATAATAATTGACACAATAAAGAATGCAAGGTAAGAAGATTATGTTCATCAGTCTCCTCAAGGTCACAATATAAAATTCAAGGGAAGAAGATAATGTTCATCGGTGTTATCAGTCTTAGTGCTTTGCAAATCCTTCATTTAAAAAAAAAAAAAAAATTTTTTTTTTTGAGAAATTGAAATTATTAAAAAAGTTTAAAAATGTCACTTAGCCTATGGACTTCGATGACCATTGATGACCAAGCAATATGTTGTGGGATGCTCCTCGGGCACCTGGGACGTAACGGGTGTTAGGTGTGATGAGATCTGTTTTAATTTATCTATGGTCTTGAAGTGAGGGATATTATTAATTTTTTTTTTCTAAGTGTTAGTGAAGTTTAAAATGTATATAACAAAACTGTTTGAGTGAGTATTTAGACAATAATTATATGTACGAGTTTTAAAAGTAAGACAAGCAATATAAAGTATTATTGGAGTACAAGAGTTTTTATTAAACTATTTTATGTAATAAAGTTGGGTAGAAATCTCCGAATGTTTTTCTGTCACCGATTTACGATATGTAATTATTGATGATAAAATTGGGTGTTTATACTTTGTTTTATTAGATGTTAAGTAAAAATGAATTTGAAAAAAAAAATGTTTATAATAATAATATTTTTTTATTTATTTTGAAAATGAAGGAATAGTCATGATAATTATAAACTAGGATCAGTCCTTATTGTCTGTAATTGATAATAAATAATTTATTGTAATAAATTGTCACAGTTTAATTAAACTGCATTTGTAGTTTATTTTGTACCCTTAGGGATTTTGTACATGTAAAATATACTAGGTAGCTGCGATTGAAATTAAAGTTTGTGTGTATTAAGAGCTTTAGGAGGGGGGGGGGGGAATGTATCATTCTTTGATCTTTCGTTCTTGATTTTTTTTTTTGTTATAACCATCATTCATTTATGTACTACTATTCAATAATCGTAAACAGTATGTGAGAACTAAAAAATTTCAGTCTGTCATGTTAAGGTTGGAATTCTTATGGGGGGGTCAGTGATTAGATTGTTATTTATAATGTATCTATGAAAATGATATAAATAATTGCAGTGTGGTAAGAGCACCGTATTCTACCGATAAATTTTAATGGAGTTTTGGAAAATTGATAGATTTGTTATAATAAACATTTTTATCTTAATTAGCTACTTCATTTTGTTATAGCGATTGGTGAGAAATAGCCATATTCTAAATTAGTAAAATTTAATAGGTCTGTGTTTTAACATTTGTTAGATTACTAATTCCATCAGAGTTGATAAGTAATATTCGTAATAATGAGACTTACTTTTGTAGTGTTAAGGGGAGAAAATCCTATTATTCTTCCAAAATCTTCATAAAAGTAAAAATTTTACCCTACTCCCCCTGTATACAGACATATACTGTATTCTCAAAGCAAGTTTTCGAAAATAAATAGTAGATTCCAGATTTATTACATTAAGTAATATAATCACTTTCACTTTGAAGTATTATCGTTTTTAAGAATTTGTTAGGTGTAGAGTAGGACACAAGGTTGACACCCCTGGATCGTTCTCATCATTGTGGATGTTCTCCAGAATATTTTGAACGTTCTATTATATTATTATTGTTCTATTATATTTTGTTTTAAAAAGTTAAAATGGTCGGTCGGTAAGTTTTGTGCTTTAGATTGCTTATGCAAGCTTTTCTTTTTTCTCCTCTCAAAATAATGAAAGTTAGTATTAACATTTATAAACAAGTTAGCGATCATGGAAACTCATTATAATCAATGCTATAATGATACCATTTACATAAAGGAATCATTGTACCTGTTGCTGTGAATATTACAAATCGGAAGGAAGTAGTTGTATTTTTTGTGTTCCTTTGTTACAATACTCATATATATATATATATATATATATATATATATATATATATATATATATATATATATATATATATATATATATATATATATATATATATATATATATATATATATATATATATATATATATATATGAAGGACTTCCTGCTTTTATTT
>SEYY01000947.1:67500-82500 GCA_009176605.1 Armadillidium nasatum
ATATATATATATATATATATATATATATATATATATATATATATATATATATATATATATATATATATATATATATATATATATATATATATATATATATATATATATATATATATATATATATATATATATATATATATATATATATATATATATATATATATATATATATATATATATATATATATATATATATATATATATATATATATATATATATATATATATATATATATATATATATATATATATATATATATATATATATATATATATATATATATATATATATATATATATATATATATATATATATATATATATATATATATATATATATATATATATATATATATATATATATATATATATATATATATATATATATATATATATATATTGTTGTTCGTGTGGTTCGGACGTAATATTTAGTTCTTTTCAGTTTTATTTTATTTATTTAGTTGTTTTTTTTGTGTTAGTGTGAGTGTTTATAAAAGTTTTAATTTAAATATCCATGTCTTGTTTTAGTGTTTTATAATTCCTGAAGTGCTTTTGTTTTAAATATATATAAACCAGTATATAGAAAATTTGAGCTGTCGGCAGCTTTTTATTAGCTGGAGTTTTAAGCTAAGTTTTAAATAGTTTCTTTTAATGTAAGCATATTTATTCACCCATTTATTGTAATTTTTTAAAATTGTTTAATGTAGTTGCTTTATGTACTTTTTTTATTTTGTTTTAAGCTTCCATTGTAGTATTAGTTTATTACGAGTGTATGAACTTTCGTGTGCTTGTGTGTGTGTGTGTGTGTGAGAGAGAGAGAGAGAGAGTGTGTGTGTGTGTTTCTTTGAATGACTAGATTGAGAGGACGTTAGGGGAGAGGGCGTATACGGGGGGTTTCTATTGACTTTGCCAACGTTCGTGGCCTCCGTGCTAATATAGAATCCATGGAGTATCACCTCTCTAACTCTCATTCTAACATTTTGCTTTTAAGACCCAGTTGGGCAAGGATTCTTTCACTACAACTTTTTTTTTCACAAATAGGGCTTTGCCCGTGAATGGTGGTGAAGTGTAAAAAAAAAAAAAAATGGTTGAGTCTGTGCCCATATAAACTTTAACATTCCTGTGACTCTGACACGTATCCGTAAATCTTGAATCCCCTAATTTTGATGTTTGATTACGTAAAATGTCTTACTACTACCATTATCTTGTTCTTCTACTACTGCTCCCATAATAGAACAGATTTTCCGGTTCCTTTTAAATATCTTACTACTTCTCACGAGACGGTTACTACTTCTCATCCAAATGCTGAGGTCCTCTATTTAGGAGATTTTAACGTATACCAACCTGTGATTGGGCTTCTCTCAAACTGATACAGATGAGGTGGCCAAATTGTTCAGCATTCTCAGCGATCTGGAGTAGTTGATTAGGGAACTCACACACATCCCAGATCGTCCAAAACATTTCTTGAACACTTATGCTTCACCACTACTTCTAAATATAAATACACCATTTTCTTCCTTATTGGTAATTCTTACCACAATCTTATAGCTCTTAGATATATCTTTTCTCCAGCAGCTCCACCATACCATAACCGTTCTTTCTGGCACTTTAATTGGGAGCACTACTCTGCTTCTTTGCTAAACTATCCTTGGAATTAATCCATTTTGACCCGGAGGATGCTTTTGTGTCTGCCGAAGAGTTAGTGGCCCTTAATCGACGATAGAAAGAAAAGGTTTATTGTATCTTAACTAAATCTTTTCTCCTTAAAACCTATAGTTGGATAGTACTTGCTCTCGTGCCATTCATGAAAGAGACGGTGCTTATCGTGCATGAAAAAAAACTTGGAATTCTTATAAGACTTGCTAATTTTCACTCAGCTCGGAATCATTGTAGGGATTCTATTCGACTAGCCATGCATATTTTCACTAAAAGGAAGTGCACTGTCCTCTTTGGTTCTAATGATAAAAAATTCTGGCCTCTAGCCAAAACATCTCAAATAGCTTCTTTAAATCTGCCTTTCCTCCTCTTATTCGTACTGATTAGCTCTGTTACTGAAAAAGCAAATCGTCGGCCTCCTTTTTATTCCAATTCAACTCCAAACGATTCTGGCTCCCTTCCTATTCCTCCTCCTCTCAGGTGTTCCACGTCATCACCTGTGATTTCACATGATCAGGTCCTTGGAATCCTGAGAACTATGAACGTCATGAAGACCAGCAGTCTGGATGACATTCCTCCTCGTGTTCTGATGGAGTGTGCATCTTAGCTTGCCCTGTCCTTGTTCAACTCTACTCTCTATGCCTTAATACTAATACTTTTTCTCAATGTCGGAAGCGCGCATATGTTCAGCCGATCCCGAAGAAGGGTAGCCACCGTGATCCCTCTAACTACCGTCCTATAGCTCTCACTTGTGTTCTGTCTAAAATCTTTAACTCTCCTTAACTCTCATTTCCTGGATCATCTAGAGTCTCACTCCCTTCTTTCAGATCATCAGTACGGCTTTCGACGTTCGAGGTCTACTGGTGACATACTTTCCTATATATTACTGATTTATGGTCTTCAGCTATTAGGGATTATGGGGAGTATTGTGTGGTGGTGCTTGGCATTTGCAAGGCTTTTGACCGAATGTGGCATGCGTCACCACTTTCCGAGCTCCCTTCCTTTGGGTTTCCTTCTTCTCTTTGCTTACTTTTGTTTAGTTTTCTCTCGAATCGTTCCATATCGACACTTATTACTAGAGCGAGCTCTTCCTCCTTTTCTGTCAATTGTTGTATTCCTCAGGGTTTTGTTCTATCTCCAACTTTATTATTACTTCTCATCAACGATCTCAGCTCCACTTCCAACTCTGGTACTACAGAGTTGGGGAAACCAAATACACTCCAAAATTAAAAGTCTAAATGTCTCGATTCACATTTTTTGGAATTGTGATAGTTTGGAAGTTTAAGGAAGAGTTCCCAACTGTACTAGTAGTTGAAATGAATAAATGAGTATAAGTATGGAGTCAGAAAGACAGAAAAAGATGACACTGTGTGGAAAGCCTGTTCACACAAACCCTATCCTTTGAGGAGGAGGTGCGCAACTTAAAAAATAAAAATAAAAAAAGAAAGAAAAATTTTTAACTTTAATTTTTACAGTGAAAATATAAAAAATAATATATATATATATATATATATATATATATATATATATATATATTATATATATATAATATATATATATATATATATATATATATATATATATATATATATATATATATATATATATATGTGACACACACGCACACACTCTCTCTCGAGACATTTATGTGAAACTACAATTACCTTGGAACTTAATTTTTCCTATAGGCCAGAGGGAACGTTTAGTTGAAAAAGGCATGATACTTATATACCATTTGGAGTTTGAGATTCCTGTGAGTTTTTCTCGAAACTACAGAGATTAACACTTGTGTAAGTCACATTGTAATTGATGAGACACACGTTCGTTGGTTTGTTTGTTTTTACGTTTTATTTGGTGCTGCGCTCTAAAGTTTCCCAGAATAAGATGTATGTTCATATTTATATTCTTATTATTATTTAGTCTTGTTACCATTTATTGAAGGGGGTAATTAAATTTTGAAGTAATTTGGACTCTGTAACTTATTATTATTATTATTATTTATTGCTTTTAACATGTTCTTGGAGTTTTCATTTAGTTACTGTTGTTTGTTAAGTTTTTATTACCTCGGGTTTGATATTTTGGGATTCTAAATTGTGTAATATCAGACCACTCGTAAGGGGTTGAACTTTCCTGTGCAGACCAGTCTCCGAAGGGAAATGATAATTACTCGTTTTTTGTATGGGCAACACAAATCTTGCAAAGAACTATCTTATGTTCATGGTACAACCCCCTCTCGTTCGTCCTTTCTGCAGATCATATATATGTTTATTCGTTCTTCATCTCTCTAGCTGTGATGCAATGTCGGTTACCAGATCCATTGTTTTCCCCATCTTACGTAACACTATTCAAAGATGATTTCGAATACATACCATAAAAAAACATTCCATTTTCGTAAAGATACTTTTCTTTGGAAATTGAAATTACTCATATATGATATAAATTTTATCTGTAACCATTCTATTTCGTTTTGACTAGGTGTTGTACTTGACGTTGGACTTAAAAATAGGTATCGCCGCTATCTTGTATGCAATGACGTAGGCACCTGTGCAAGCGCTAAAATAAATAACTAATGTTTTTTATTATCATAGTAAGTACCATTTGCAGGGTGCTCCTGCAGTGCAAATACTCTGTTTTTTTCTATGGTTCTTTTTCCTTCACTACCCCTCGGCAAATTTGTATGGTAATATATATATATATATATATATATATATATATATATATATATATATATATATATATATATATATATATATAATATATATATATATATATATATATATATATATATATATATATATATAACTCATTGTTATTTTGATTTTTGAACCACCTTTGTAAAAGAGGCTTTTTTTTTTTTTATGCCAACTAAATTTATCAGCATATGATTGATCATGATTAACGTCCACCTGAATTAATTTTTCTACAAATCTCTGTATGCAGTATTCTTTTGACAGCCACTTTACTTCTGTAGGAAAGAGCAATTGGATGTCTGTATAAAACTATACAGCTTATACTTTAGGGTAGTTTTTCTTTGCTACAGCTCTAAGTTTCTCGTTTCTACCAGCATTAGCTGGAGTTTCAATTGTAATTATTGCTGTTATGTTATTAAGTTTTCTTTTTTATGATGCTCTTGTACAGATCTTAAAATTGTTTCATCTTTGGAATCAGTTTCTAAGGATTTGGCCAAAACGAATCCATCAATTACTCTTGAATTTGATGTTCAACTTTTAAAACTAGAAGACAGTTTTTCATTTCCTGTAGTATGGCTGGAATAGTCTATCATCTTTATCCACCTTTTTTTCCTTCTTTTTATTAAATATAATTTAGTCATTTACATACGCACCTCCCAATCAAACCCCAAAGTTTTTGCTTTATGTAAAAGCTATTGACTTTTAATCTGAAATTAAAAGTGTTCTAGTGGTATAATGAGGTGAAATTGAATTATTTACTAAACAAAATAAATAATGCTTAAAGCCAAAACACTTCCACTTAACTAAACTACATTAAGTCTAAGTTTAAATTAAAAGTTTAAGACCATAATATGCGTCAGAGTTGGAGATTTTCATGAATATAATCATTTAATCAAGGTTGGCAATAAAACTCATTTTTTCATATACTGTAATACCTTACATTTACATTAAAAAATTTACATTTAATTTATTATAGTTTTGACCTCGTTTGCCATATGGGTATTCCTCCATTGAACTTTATTATTACTTATCATGAAAATAGTATTTTAATCATATTTCTTAATTGACTATTTCGATTTTTATGAATATAATCATTCTGACATACATTTCCTCAAGAGTAGTGTATGTGTAATTAGGAGAGAGATGCCACACTAACGGACAGCGCTGCAGAGGATTTTTTAAAGGGCTTGAGCATTGTGTGATTGAAAAAAAAGTTTCCTTCTTTGATTAAAATATTTAAGGCCTTGGTGTCTTCTATCATAATGCCATTTTTTTCCCACTTTGGATGATGATTTTTTTTTTTTTTTTAAATTTATTATTCATAATCGTTAAGGGTTTTTGATATTTAAATGTTTCTGACACAATCACTTTTTTGCTAAAAGAATTAATTTTAATAACTATCACAGCAAAATGGATCATGCACTGTTATACCATTTGAAACTGTGTTGGGGAAATCAATTTGCCAAGAAAAGAAAAAGTTCCCAAAATATACCAGATATTTCTTTAATGTATCAATATTGCGAAAAAGTACCGTTACATTTGTAACAAATGTAATAAAACTGTCATCTGCCTTCCAAGGGTTGATACAACCACTTAAAGAATTTTTGCCATAGATCAATTTTGCAGCTTTGAGCTTAACTTAGGTATATCATTGTTTTTCAGATAAGGTGCCCAAACTTGCGGTTAAAATTCGTTTAAAAATCCTGTCATAAATGTGTAAGTTTACTTATACAACTTTATTCTGTATTCTTAACATTTTATTACATCTTACTTAAACAATCTTGTATTGCCACTAATAGCTGCTCCCAAGTACTTATATATATATATATATATATATATTATATATATATATATATATATATATATATATATATATATATATATATATATATATATATATATATATTATATATATATATATATATATATATATATATATATATATATATATATATATATTGGTCTTTATGTTCAATGCCCCATAGTTATCGGATACAATCTTCATTTTTCTCTTCTACTTTACATAGAGGCAAGAAATATAGACAGTCCTAAAAACAATTTCACATGATTTAAGGAAATTTAAATACATTAGTT
This sequence comes from Armadillidium nasatum, assembly GCA_009176605.1. NCBI lineage: Eukaryota > Metazoa > Arthropoda > Malacostraca > Isopoda > Armadillidiidae > Armadillidium > Armadillidium nasatum. The sequence goes on from SEYY01000947.1 coordinate 73,941, forward strand.
AAAATAAAATTTTCAATATCTTTTTCATGTCTGCCTATAGGAAAGTAAGAAGGGTTGCTGGTCAATCACACATTTATTTGGGTACATGAACAGATTTGACTGAAATCAATTTAATATTATCATTAGGCAATTCATTCTAGTTAACATTAATTTTGCTAATGTAAATTAGGCTCTGTGGAATCCTCATCCTCTAGTTTTTGTAATCCTTTTTTTTAGTTTATGTAGTTCATAAAGTCCTTGAAGCAGAAAGAGGAAAGAACCCAACATGGCTGGTACACAATAGTAAAATTATTATTATTTTTTTTTATTTCTCCTTTATTAAAGTAAAGAGTGATTGCTAGGGAATTCTCTTTCTAGATAAAATTGGATATCACGAAAGTTTTTTTTTTAAATATTTTTATTTTATTTTATTTATTTTTTTTTTAAATATGATCTATATGTGAACGTTATCTTTTTTCCTTTATAATTTGAAACTACGAATTGGTTAATTAGAAAAATGTGAATACTCTGATTCACTTGTGAATAATCTTAATACAAGGACTGTGGAGATGGAGCTGGAGTCAAAAAAATTTATATTTTTTAGAGGAATTGAAGCTGGAGCAAGGAAAAAAAATTTGTGTGTAAAAGAAGAAGAAGAAGAAAAAAGAAGGATCTGTAAAGTTTTAAAATGATTGAACTTAGTCAGAGCTGAGTAAGGAAAACGTACTAACTGTGAATAGGGTAGGTTCCATTCTACAAACAGTAAATCACTCGACGCACATTGTTGTCTTCGTTGCCCTCCTCTGGCGCTCTATTTTGTTATACTAATAAATTGCGTAGTGCATTGCTTCACGTTGAGTCATCCCACAGCTACGTAGCTTTAGTTTGCAGCATCACATTACAATAGCCTCAATCAAACGTAGCAATTCTAGCATTATAAAACTGCTCTTATGAACAGTAAAATACAGCCTGCGGAATTGAAGCCAAAACTACATAGACTATGTCTTGTTTATTGTGTAAAGATTTATATTACTTGTGTAACGGAGGCTGTGTGTGTGAATGAGACTGGTTAGCTTTTGACATTTCCGTTGTTTTTAGTGATAAAAAAAAGAATTGCTTCAATAAACGAAATGACTTTATTTATATTTAATCACGAATTGATTAACAATGAGAATAAAAATTGCATATCTGCACACCTGCTATTTAGCTAAAGGTATGAAATTTAACTACTCTTTTAGTATCTTAGAAGTCCTTACTCAAACTAATATAACAAAATTTGATGTATAAACTAAATATTTTCAGTATTTGGAGTATATATATATATATATATATATATATATATATATATATATATATATATATTATATATATATATATATATATATATATATATATATATATATATATATATATATATATATATATATATATATTATATATCTCATATTCTGCTTTTCAAATTTGTTGAAAAAAATATACATATATATTCTCTTAATCATCAGTTATTCCAATTTTAATTAATTAATACCTTCTCCTCTTTTCCTTTTTGCTTTTGTAACAAACTTTTTATAATATTCCTCAATACTTTTGCTCTTGAACAATCATTCACTTCCTTCTTTGATAAAATCACTCGTTTGTATGCCATTAGTTGCTTCCTATTATCATTGCCAAATCTTATCTCAGTCTTTTAGTATTAAAATTTTATCTCTTATCTTTTACTACTTATATCTTTATTTAATTGCACTCATCATTGGTTATGGTTAGAGAGTCTTTGCACCGAAGATACTCTTTATCACCCTATATTTTCTTCAGAATTCTTTCAAGAAAATGATACATTCAATTTCCTATAAACAACAGAGCTTATGATGCCTTCCAGCCTTAGACTTCTATATGTAGGGTATCTCTTTCTCTGTGCATCTATTAAAGAAGAAATACAATCAATTTATGATCATCCCTCATCGTTCCTTCCAAATGAAACATTTGCAAACCTCTTGTTATTTTCTACTTTCCAATTTGGACATAACACCAATACTCTTATCCTTATAAATTTTCTTTCCTACAGTTTCTTCAAACCGTAAGTAGCGCCTCCTTTCCAGCCACCTCTGTTCTGCGGAACTCTTATCTTCTGTTTATCCTGCATTTAATATTCCTCTCTTCAAGGCCTCCGTCTGTGCCCACCTGAGAGATTTACGTTCGATTCGGGGCTTGGGTGGGATTTCTTTTATTTTATACTTATGCTCTCTCCTTGAAATGGGCTCTGCCCGTGAGTTTTGGTGGTTTGTGTGTGTATATAAGCTAATATCTTGGTCCGAGAGCAAGTGGGACACCTTGTAGTATCAAGATATTCATTTTAAAAATTTTAATTTGTGAGAATATGGAGAGTCATGCAAAATTCTAGTGCTTTAAATTTAGAGCTATTAAATTGTGATACAGAAACAATCTTTTCTAAAATTTCTGGGGTTAATTCGATTTCGTCTTAGAGGGTATATTGACCGGAACTACTAAACAGCTCTTCACTCGGTGAAAGATAGTGGAGCAGAGATATTTATGCCTATATAAATAAATTAATCGGCAGAAAATTGACGATGACGAATAAATATATATATATATATATATATATATATATATATATATATATATATATATATATATATATATATATATATATATATATATATATATATATATATATAATATATATATATATATATATATATATATATATATATATATATATATATATATATATATATATATATATATATATATATATATATATATATATATATATATATATATATATATATATATATATATATATAGCATAAAAAATCGGGTAAAGTGATTAGATGACACTTCTAATAAACGCTAGTGAAAAAACAAAAAAATTTTTTTTTTGAAATGTAAATATTGAAAATGTCATAGGTTGAGAGAAAGTAATTACTCTTTTATTAAATGTAGAAGGTCACTGAGTCATTTACGGCGCAACGGTACAAAAGGCTTGTCATTATTCCAAAAGCGCAATTATCTTTGCCCTTGATTGATGCAGGAAGAAGGCAAACTGGCGTACCTCGTTGTACCCTAACCTAATTTCGGTATGTTTTTTTTTTCTACAGCGTAAAAAGTCTAAACCTGCTAATTCGCAAATTTAGTCTGTATTCCATTCTGATATGATACACTGTATACTTAGTTTCTTATCACTTCGCCTCCAACGCAAACACTTATCGTCTCAAAATTTACTGTGTAGTATAACATCAAACTTTGTTTTCCAAAGAACATGGCAACACTTCAAGGTTCAGACAAACTAGAATCTTGCAAAATTCTGTGATTGACAAACTAAGAGCGATACAAATAGGTCTCAACTATTAGGTGCCACTAAGACTATATATACTATATATATATATATATATATAATATATATTATATATATATATATATATATATATATATATATATATATATATATATATATATATATATATATATATATATATATATATATATATATATATTATATATATATATATATATATATATAATATATATATATATATATATAAATTACCTATGACATCAAATGGGGTGTTTATTCCCTATCTCGGAAGGTTGCAGTTAGGAGAAATAGAGTTTTACGTTTTTCAGATTAACCGAAATAAAGGAGCCTTGATTATATAATTTAATAAAACATTGTTCCAGTTAAAAGGAATGAGAATGCTTGTGTTTTTGCTGCTTAGAATCCACTTTTCTTGCACTTTGTACGCGAGAAATGTTTAGATAGAGTGTGACATTTGTATGTGTGGAAAGGAGGTATTGTTGTGTATATAATATTAATTACGTTTTAGTAATGTATGAGTAGGCTATTGCGAGTGATAAAAATAGACTTTTGAGATAAATTTTAAATTAATTGAAGAAATTCTCTCCAACGAAACGGCAAATTTTAGTATCCGTTCAGGTAACCAGAACAGAGGGAATCGAGATGAAAAAACACTCTTGACCATCGTTGCCTCAATGAACTATATATATATATATATATATATATATATATATATATATATATATATATATATATATATATATATATATATATATATATATTATATATATATATATATATATATATATATATGTTAATAATTTCTTTGCAGGATGCTCGGAAAAATGCCGTTGACACCACACTTGGGGAGGCAACCTCCGGCATGGAGCAGATTGGGCGCATACAAATGCGTACCAGACGAACGCTGCGCGGCCACCTAGCCAAAATATATGCCATGCACTGGGGATCCGATTCTAGGCACGTATTTGCATATATATATATATATATATATATATATATATATATATATATATATATATATATATATATATATATATATATATATATATATATATATATATATATATATATAAAATCTTACTGTTTACTTTATAATATCTTTCCTCAGAGCAACATGCTAAACGGTCTCTTATGTATTCTTTGATTTACAAATATAAACAAAAATTATAGCTTATTGTATTCGAGCCTGATTGTTTGGTTAATCGCCAATTTATTTCCAAGATGTATTTGCTTTGAATATTATTAATATACTTATGAGTTTTCGAATACTGCGTAATTCTTTTTTTTATGGTGACCTTATTAGTACCTTAACTAACTACGAACTCTGTATAGGTAAATTTAGAAAATATTTCCCAATATATATTTAATAAAATTTTCCCAAATAAGTTACGTGGGCGGGTAGACAAATCGAGCATAAATATAGATCTTTTCTTATATATTACTGGTAATATCTGGTTCCTTTCCAGTTGTATATTGTTTGCAGTGTGATTTACCAATTTAAATCTACAACGGTTCGGGCCTTCAATCTTATATCCATATGAGTTTGACGAACATAGACACTAAATTAGAGTAGATTATTAGGGTAGTGGCCTCTTGTCATTGAATGAAAGGTTAAGAATTTGGATTCAGTCTGGAGTAAATATGCTGTACCCCTTTAGTAATGATAAATTTTGACTGTAGGAGCTAAGAGGGAATTGGAATTTTGTATGATTTGTGTATACTAAGTTTTTATTGTTCGCTGTATCAGACAAATTTTTTTTTTTTAAAAGTGTTAGTGAACTAAAAGCTTGTATGCTACTAAAGCACAAACTAATGATGATCTAAATTCATTTGATTACTGTTTTCTCTTTAGTTTTAAAAATATTTGTCAAGAATTTAAAATTTTTGAAGACTTTCAACTCTCTTTAATTCTCTAGTATTTTTTTTTACAAACATTATTTTTGACGTAGTTTAATGGCCATATTCCTCCCCTTCCCCCCAAAACTAAAAATATACACTAATTTTTCCCAGTGTAATGTCACAAAGTAGATGAAGCCATGACTATGACTTGCCGAAATTGAAAAAGCGTCAGTATATTTTCGAACGATGATGATAATGTTTACTGAACAATAAAAATTTTATGTTCAAACATACAGAGCTCCGGAGTAGGAGTCAAAAAAGGCACATACTCTTGACTCCAGTACCAACAAAATATTTGTAACTAGATTCAACTGTTTTCTCCCGAACCTTGACATTGATTTCACAATTCAATATGTTGACTTAAATATTATGTTTCACACACTTTTAAGTTTCATTGTTCGTAATTGAGGTACTGTATTATACTATAAATATTGATGATTTTGCAGAATTTACAATTTATCATTGCGAAATCAATTTGTAAATTGTTTTAAAAATTAGGAAGGAATAAGTCCCTTTGTTTTCTGTTTCTTTTCTTTGTTTAGAATATTTCGGTTTATTTTACCATTTTAATTACAATCTACTTTTATAAAAACTTGATTTAGTACGTAATAATCTATACCAAAGTAAATTTTCTCTTTCTTTTTTGTAAGTAGATGTTTTATTTTTATTAATTAAAATGAGGATAAAAGTCACAGTGATATAGTTGCAGTACATTTATTACCTAATACTGCGAAAGGTGATTAGGATTAGTTCAATAAGAGTGAACAGATCATTCATATTAAGCAATGAAGTACCTTATATTGAACCTACCGTTCATTTGAATTATTGCAATGACATACCTTGGTTAGAATGGTAGCAGAATGTTTTGAGCCATGCAAGTATGCAAGCAGTAACAATGCTCCGAAATTTTCCGCATTTCAAGCAAATCTAATTTTTTTTTTTTTGTTTTTTTTTAAAGTTATAACCATCACTTACGGGCAGAGCCCAATTGTGTAACCAGATTCGCTGCATATTTTCTTCCTTATTATGACCGTAAATTGACTTTTAAAAAAAATCTTATTTATTTTAATTAAATAAAACTTTTTAATATATATATATATATATATATATATATATATATATATATATATATATATATATATATATATATATATATATATATATATATATATATATATATATATATATATATATATATATATATATATATATATATATATATATATATATACAAAATATTAAACAAACTTTACCTTTTTTACAATTGATAAATTATTGAAAAAAAAAATTCTATAATAATAAATTATTATTATTATTATATTTTCTTAAAGTGAGGTATAGTTAAGCGTAAAATTGATATAATTAATTAAGCGTAATTTTAAAAAATAATTTCCAAACTCGATAATTTTCGTTTTGTAAGTTTTGAAGTGTGAAAAGGCGAGATTTTTCGGATTAAAGCGGTGGTGCATTTGGGGCTAAAAATAGTTTGATCTCATCGTCAGTGCTGCTGATGCTGCTGTGTGACATCATCTTCACATGTGAAGAAAGGTAAACTACTTTTTGAATAAAATTTACTCAAGGATTATTTATACCCATCTTGTGAAGGACGGCCATATATATATATATATATATATATATATATATATATATATATATATATATATATATATATATATATATATATATATATATATATATATATATATATATATATATATATATATATATATATATATATATATATATATATATATATATCACAGTCGCAGTTTTTTTTGGTGAGAGAAAGAAAATGCGATTTCGAAACCGGATCAAACCAAGGAGTTGAGAGCCGGAGTCCGAGTGTAGAAATTTTAAAATGGTGAAGTTGGAGCCAGCCAAAAAATAATAATAATAATGCAGGCCGGGCAGTCCTGATATGAAATTAATAGATTTAAAAAAAGAAAAAAGAAAAAAAATGCGAGGAGCAAATGTGAGAATCTCTCTCCCCCTCTCTCTCACTCTAGTGCAGAAAAAGCTACGTGAATCGCATTGGTAAAATTTCACTGATTTAATTCTCCTGCTGCAGAGAATAGAATGGCATATTTTAGCAATTATTTTCTGAGAGTCTGGAGTTTTCGGACGATATTTTTTTCGTTTAGCTATTCGCTATGCTCTATGAAAATGTAATTTTTTGTACAAGGAGAATGTCGAAATATAGTAGTTCGAGCACTAAGAATTAGAATTTTTCTTTTTTATTATTATTATTAAATGACTTGGCTGTGAAAAAGAATGAAATATGGATATAAAAAAAGAAAATTTATATATATATATATATATATATATATATATATATATATATATATATATATATATATATATATATATATATATATATATATATATATATATATATATATATATATATATATATATATATATATATGGCACAAAGAACTTTGGTAATAAATATTGAAGTAATGACGTCATTAGGTGGCTGGCGTAATGATCGAAACTCTTGCAGCCAGTCAGCCTTTTCGTCTACAGCCAATCGTCATCCCAGATACAATTTTCTTCTTATTTTATCCGATTGTTCGCTTTTAATATTTTGATTCATATGTAGCCATTGAGCTTAATACTTCAAGTTAACGTTAAAACCAAAACCCGGTATTGAACAATCCTTTTTTTTTTTTTTTAACATTGACCCCCCCGTTCCGCACACATGCACACACACCCATATATATATATATATATATTATATATATATATATATATATATATATATATATATATATATATATATATATATATATATATATATATATATATATATATATATGATTGGGGATTGAGGGAAGTATGGAAGAAGGAGAATACCGAAGTTTGAGAGTATGTGTATCATCTGTAATGTATGGATGTGAAACATGAATGCTCAGGTGAGGAATTAGAAGTTTCTGAGATGAAAAGATTGAGGGCTATATGTGGGTTAAGAAGGGTAGATAGAATCAGAAACGAAAGAATAAGGGAGATGAGTGAATGGAGAAGGGAAATAGTGGGTAGAGCGGAAGGTTGGTGTATTAAGGTGGTTTTAGGCATATGTGTAGAATGGATGATGGATAGAGTGATGAGATCCGTGGTAGAGGGAGGGGAGGGGAAGGCAGAGGTAGACTTGGATGGATGGGATGAGGGGGATTTTGGGGTAGAGAGGTTTGAATGTGAACGAGGGTAAGAGAGTTGCGGAGGGCAGTGGTAGATGGGGGGAGGTAGATCGAGTGTGGATGTGTATATGTGAGCGAATTGTGGCAGGCACCACCCCACGAGAGTGGGAAAGGTAAATGATATATATATATATATATATATATATATATA
>SEYY01000947.1:93483-95983 GCA_009176605.1 Armadillidium nasatum
ATTATAATCATTTATAATATAATTATTATTATTATTATTATTGTTGTTGAGTGTGGACATAGTGATGATTTATACGCTGCTATGATGGAAAAAAAAAGAATAAAAAAAAAAAAACAACAAGAAGTGCCCTCTTCGAATTTTAAATATGAGACCTCAACTGCCATTGTAGTTTTAATTTTGGGCAAATGTTAGTCTGATAATAAGCTTTTTTTTTCTCTCTCTCTCTCTCCCTCCCTCTCTCTTTTTCCTCTCTCACTCACTCTCTTTTCCCCCCCTTCATAATAAAAAACTTTTATTAAAAATAATAATAATAATAATGAATAATCATTTCTTGTAAAGTTTATAATGTGATTCTCGAGTTTAAAAAAAAAAAAAAATTAATCGTGGTTTTTTTTTTGTGCGTTTTTGTAAATTAGTACATACAACTTATTATTTTTTATTATATTATTATTTATATTTTATATTATTAAAGGTTGTTAAAATGCTTTTTGATATATTTTTTTATATATATATAATATATATAATATTATATATATATATAAATATTATATTATATATATTATATTATATATTTAATAATATATTAAAAAAAAAGAACTAAGCAAATAAAGGAAAATGGAATTTGTTTAGTAAACGTTTTGTTTTTTTATTAAAATAATTTTGAATTTTTAATAAATTTTATTTCTTAAGAACTCTTCGTGGTTTGCTAATATAATATATATATATATATATATATATATAATAATATATATATATATATATATATATATATATTATATATATATATATATATATATATATATATATATAATATATATATATATATATATATAATATGAAATTACAAAAGAAATTTATTTAAAGTATGAAATTTTTTTTTTCCTTTTTTTTTAAAAAACGGTAATTCAGTTATTTAAAAATAAATTAATATAAATTATAAAAAGGCTTTTTAATTAATGAAACTTATGAAACTTTTTTTTTCCGCTCAATTTAAAGTTTCGTTTTTCTATTTTTTTGCTTTTTCTTAATTGATGTTTTACCAGAGAAATTCATTTTGTATAGTTTTCTATATTTCTATGCTCTACGTTATAGAAATTGTATATATATATTATATATATAAGTAATATTAATATAATATATATATAAGGATATAATAATATTAATATAATATATATATATATATAATAGATATAGGAATATTATATATTATATATATATATAATATTAATTTGAAATGAGCGTGTGTAAATTTGTTGTTCTCCCTTATGGTGGGACCATTTCCACGACCTTATAAACGGGGCTCGCCGCTCCCTGTCCATTCCCGCTCTCGTTGCCAATAGGGAGGTCATAGAACAGCCGGTATGCCACTGCGAACACCTGAAGTGGCTTAAGGGCTCAGGGCTGTTCTGTGTGTCTCCTCTGTCTCCGGGAGCGAGTCTTTTATTATAATTTATTATTATTATTATTATTATTAAGACCTGTGGATGGGTTTGTATGGTCGTTGTCTCATTGTTGAAGAGAATGTCGAATGTCGATAATTGAGCGAATGGCTCTGATTTATAATGAAAGGGGTTTTCTCTTTTGTTCATACTCAGCTTTCTCTTCTTTGCGAGAATCCCTTCCTTCAAGATGAGAACAACATACACACGCTTTGTTCCTTTTTGGTTAATAACTTTCGCTCCTACCATTAATAATTCGAAGTGGTATAAAATAGTTAGTTAAAACATAATTTTGAAAAACATTTTCTGAAGTATTGAAGTATCAGTTATAGCTTTATTATAATTCCATTATTGTAACAAGAAAGAAAAATGATGAAATTGAAGCCGTATGGATTCCTCTCTCTCTCCATACACGGCAGTCAGCCTTGGCTCAAGGAGTGGGCGTGGACTGGGCGCTGCCTTGCACATGGGCACGGGAGTGGCAATCACCTTAAGGAACTGAGTGTCTCCCCCGCGCCCCACAAAGCACATTTTTTTATTTTCTTGGCCCCCTTCCCACCCCCAAGCCGCACGCCTAATATCATGATCACTGTCCAGCGCAGCATCCGCTTAACAACTATAAAGTCGGGGAAAATTTCAAATTACATGCGCGGACACTATAAATACATATAAATATATATATATAATATATGTACATTTTTTATGGTATAAATTTTTTTATTTCTTTTAGGACAGTTTTCAACATCCAATGAGTTGTAGAAAAATTATTACCAAAGGGCGATTCTTTTTATCTATAAAAAGTATAAAAAAAAGTAAAGAAAAACATTGCTTAGGAGGTATTTCCCTCAAAAGAATCAACCCGGAATCATTTCGGTCAAATAGCTTTTTATTTTTTTAAGGAGCTATTAGAGAGGGAGGTGTTCTGGGGTGATGACTCTTGAGGAGTACCTCTCTCTCTCTCTCGCCCATTTTATTATAATTATTATGAGGGATTTTTCAATTGATTCAAAATCCGGTTGTAGCTTATATAAAAGTATCGTTTGTGAATTTGTCATGTAAGT